>JAWNNO010004314.1:0-13555 GCA_035044985.1 Lordiphosa fenestrarum
TGCAAACCGGTTCTAAACCGAACCGGTTTTGAACCTTAGGTTTCGCTCATTCCAGCGGGTCAGAACCGTACTGTAACCAAACCGGCTTCCTACCAGAATTGCTAAACCAATCCCAAAACCACAAAAGAAAACGGTTCGGTTCGGTTTAGCTCTCCGACGGGCTTCAACCGGAATCGCTTTCCCATAGCCAAGTCTTTTAATTAATTTGGAATTTGAATCGATTCCAGAATATAGTTTTACGTTCGTTGAACCCTCTACATAGGATAAGTTACACAAATTTTACAACTTGTAATACTGTAAGTCTTCAGTTCAAAATCTAGAGTCCAAGCTACAAAATCCTACAAAATGGCAAGGACAAAAACCTCTGATATTATGTTCATTCATATTCCAAAAAACTTCATTTAGTTTAAATTTTGAATGAAATTTTTAAAAATTTGTATGATTTAAGGCACCTTAATAGACGAAAAATTTGGATGTAGCACTCAAAATCTTCGTATTATCAATTGGAGTTCAAGTTTTGTTTCTTCCGAAATTCTGTATATTTCAATATAGTAAAACATTCGAAAAAATAAATCAAATATATCGCCGAAAAATAGGACTAAAAAATATTCGATATTTTGGTATTATTGGAAAAAAACTATCGATATATCGATTTATCGAGATTATTTCCGGCATCCCTTAAAATATATAGAAAATGTGGAGTAGATGAAATTGATAGTACAGATGGAATAGATAAAATATATACAGAAGATGGAATAGAAAGAATAGATAGAATAGATTGAAAGAGGTGGAATAGATAAATAGATAGAATGGATAAAATAGATGGAATAGGTGGAATGGATAGAATAGATAGATAGATGGTATATTTTATTATATTATATAGTATATTATTTTGCTGTAAAACGAACCCTGAACCGAACCTCTTCAGAAATAAATGCTAAACCCGAGAATATTACGAACCCAAACTTTCGGTTTGGCTCAACAAACAACCATAGACATCAGAATTGGGCACGAAAAAAAAAGGAGAAAAATCTAGAAAAATATTTAGAATTCCTTATAAAATCACCACCCATATTAGTCTCTGTTTTATAAGCTCCGCCACTCTAAAACTGTTAAAAAATTCTTAAATTCTTCTTCTTTTACGAAAATATGATATGGAAATTAACTAAGCAGTAAATTAAATATTCATTCCGATTCCGACTCAAAGACCATGCGATTCCCATTTACTCATAGACCACAACAACTATTAGTATTATATAAAGCATGGACTGAACCAATGTTCGAACTAACGCCTTATCCAAAAAAACGTGAACCTGAAATTTTTGAACTTTAATCATTGGTTTATTTTGGTGGGAACCAGTGAACCGGAGATCTGAATATTTTATTTTTTTGGTTTGCAGCCCTGATTAGAACAGATGGTATAGAAAGAATAGTTAGATTGAATATAAAGAATATGTTCGACATGTATAGGACATAAACTTCTTATACTTGTAGGCAGATCAAGCCTCTTTATGTTGGTACAGAGTAGATTACAATCGGACTTGACCAACTTTCTTAGTTCTTTTCAATTTAGTACTTAAATTTGAGAAAAACTTACTGTTAAGATTTTTGAAGCAAGAACTTTAATTACTCAGAATCAGCAGAAAATTCTTAATTTGAGTACAAAATATGTTGGATTGGTTTTGTTTTAATAACAGTAAATAAAAATTAATAAAAGTAAGCCACGAAAAAAGCGAGTTATTTTAGAATAACTTTAATTTGAGTCCCCAGATTGCCAACTGTTTCTAACACTTTCGATATGAAGAGATGCTACATTTTTGATCCACAGTAGTATTATCTTGGTGCTTGGATCTTTTTCTTGCCTTCAAAGAAGAATATTTTTCTCATAATTTAAGTAACCGTCTTAAGCTTAGGTCAGGTATTACGGGAGTGCAAAAATCGTGCAAATACAAAATTCTCAATAATTTCTACCCTGCCCCCAAAAACACTTCAATCGCTCCTCTTTCAGCCAATCATATGCACATATGCAAAGCCGCTTCATCTAACCTACTGTGTAAATGTGCGCACACACCTGACGCCCGATGACTGCCAACTTCCCAACTGGGCCACAGCCACTAAAGTCACCTTGTTTATGGCGCCAGAAACTGCGGGCGCTCCATTTGCACTTCACATGCGGGCCCGCAGCCAAAGACGTGGCTCTGCCATTGTTGGATTTGGACTTAAGCGGTTTCGAATGCAACTTGCAAGTTTATCGTCGGGAGTTCAACAAACCAAACAATGCAACTGCCTGGGGCGGCTTTTAATTGAATTTCCATTGACCATCGAAGGCCAAGCACACCAAGGGGGGGTGGGGGTGCGAATCAAGTGAAAAGTCATTGCCGAGTGACACATTAGCGCATAATTTTGCGCCTCCCACTCCACGGGACTCTGTCTGCACTCTTAATTAACCGCCTCGGTTAGAAGAGAAATTAACTCGATTTGTGCGTTAATTAGGCGCACAGCGTTTAATGAACTCGGAAGCGGCGGCTGCAAATGTGTGGTGTGGGCGTGGAATGGTGATTTTTCAGTTTTTAGATAGGGTCAAGTCTGGTCGTGACTCCCAGGGATGTCGCCTCCATTACCTCCTACAATTCCCCACAAATTCCAAACCCAAAAGTCATCTTGTGAACTTGCTGTTTGTGTCTTGTGTATTCAACATTAATTTATCATTTCACCCCACCTAAACTTACGCAAAACAAACCAAAATGTGTCCTCGCTTGAGTTGTCATAGCTTTTGTAAACGTATTTAATTACATTTGGCAATTGTCTATGAATATGTTAGCAGTGTGTAAATACAAATATACAAATTAATAAATATGCATATGGTGAAAGGATGCCGGTCGTTCGTACATCAACATGTTGCCGAACTGGAATTGTCCTTGAAAATGACGCAAGATAAACTTACTCGGTCGGTCCGTGTGGCTGGCTGGCTGGCTGGCTGCCTCTCTGTCTGCCTAAAATGTTTGCTTTGAAATGCGTATACCATTGATAAGCCCACAACTTCCCGTACTGATTGAATTTCCCACAACCGCAAAACAGCGACTGAAATCTATGAGCAGAGAGTGTGAGACAGGGGGCGGGGGCGGGGTATTGTTGCCAAAATGAAATTATGGCTGGAAATTAAATATTCCAGCAGCTTCAACAGGCAGATTTCGAACCATGGTTGAGGTTGGTAATGGGTTTTGTGGCTGTTCTTTGCACCGATTTGTAGACCTGATGTGGGTTGATAATGAGTGGAAACTGAGTCGATTTTGGGAATTTTTGTTTGTTTATTAATTTCCATCAATTTGGAGTGTTTTGTTTCAAATACTTTAGTATCAGGGCTGCAAACCCAAAAAATTTCGTATATCTCCGGCTCGCGGGTTCGAACCAAAATTTACCAATGGTTCAGGTTCAGAATTTGAAGGTTCAAGGTTTTTGGGCCAAGGTTTTGGTTCGAACCTTGGTTCAGCCAAGCTTTATACATGCTTATTTAGTAATCGACCTAAAACCGACATAAACGATTTTGGGTTGGGATGGGATTTCACAATACTTTATATAAATAGAAACACTTTCATACAGCTCATGACCATCAAAGCAATGACAATGTGTTTCTACTTATATAAAGTATTGTGACGAAATAAAAACTTCGAAGTTCTGGATACAGCCCTTAAATTAAAGTCCACATACGAAAAGTGTTTCCACAGTAATGTGGATAATTCTATCAGAATAACAGAAGCATCACTGGGAAATAGTTAAAATCTATAATTGTTGTTGAACCGAACCTTAATTTTAGGTTCGGAACGGGTTCAGGTTCAGCTTTAATACCTAAAGAGGTTCGGTTCAAGGTTCGGTTCACAGTAATCTGAAAGTCGGAATTCCGGGCTCAAACCGGTTCGGTTCAAAACCGGTTTGCAGCTCTGTTTAGTATACAATTAGTTTTGTGTACAATTAATTGTATAAATATTTAGATATTTAGTTTTAGAGAATTCCTAACTTGTCTTCCTCTCCGGCTTGAAGGACCTAAGAATACATCGTAGGGCAGAACTTCCACCGAGCTTGGCTGAAGAGGGGAATGGGTTTGGGAAAATAAGACTCGAGTAACATAAAAAGCAACTTTCTTCGATTAGTTTTGAAATTTACGATACCTAAAGGTCTATTTTCTATATTAAATTTTACACAGAAATGTTGAACAATCCCAAAACGGTATTTTTAATAACTTTTGGTAGGAAGTGGGGAAGTGGAGACTTAAACTGTATATCACTCATTGGTTAACTATGCCTTTACCTATGGATCGCTGGTATGGTGCAAGGCGGCCAATACCAAATCCCATCTAAACAACCTCCATTAGATACAAAAAGCAGCTTGACAGGGTATTACAGGATCACTGCGAACTAACCTCCAGGCGGCGGTTCAGAACCTGGAACTAATAGACCTGAAGTAAGAAGCATCGAAAAGCGCAGTAAGACTCCGCGAACTGAAACTTCTTGAAGCATCTACTTCAGGCCACAGCAGTATCCTACAGGATGTAAGAATAAGTGCAGAGGCAAAGGGAAGTGACTACCAGTTCAGAAATGGAACGACAACTTTGGGGTACAGTTACCGTATAGAGAGGAATGGAAGTCAGACTCTACCAACAGGGCGAACGAGTTTTCCATCTATACAGACGGTTCAAAAACGGAAGAAGGCATCTTCTCCGAAGAACTTGCGACACAGCTCTCATTCAGTCTACCGAACTAGGGCAGAACAACAATGGGAACTCGCACCCGGTTGTCACATCTCCCCATCACTTGAGCCAAGATACTCACCCAAAAGATCTTCCCAGCTCCTACACTTTAGCATGAACTGGATAAGAACTATGATAGGAGTTATAAAGGGGCACTGCAGCATCGTTCAAAGGGAGAAAATAGAAAGCATTCAACACCATCTATGCAACTGCTTTGCACTTCTTAGGAAACGCACCCAGCATCTGGGTAAACCATTCTTTGAAGACCTGGGCAGTCTGGCAAATGTGCCCCTAGAAGACCTGGCTCTTTTTGTGAACTCCTCAAAATGGATTGCGCAGAACCCACTGAACAAGGTCTAAACATGAAAACTACAAGTTTACTTTAAAAAAGATTCCAAAACCAGGTTAGTTTTATAAATTCCTAAATGATGTAGATTTATCTGTTACCTTAACAAAAGCAAGTAATTTTTTACATTTTACCATAGTTTTTTAGTGAAATAAAGCTCTTTTTTTAATTTTGTACCTTCCTTTATAGCTCAAAAGTTGAATGATCCTCAAATGGAGCATGTAATAACGCCCGATGGTAGAGTATTCCCATTCTTTGTAGTGCAATAGTTATACTCTGTACCGTAGGTACATAGAGTATTATAAGTTTGTGCAAAAGTATGTAACATCCAGAAGGAAGCATCTCCGACCCATAAAGTATATATATTCTTGATCAGCATCAACAGCCGAGTCGATATAGCCATGTCCGCCTGTCCGTCTGTCCGTCCGTCCGTCCGTCCGTCCGTCTGTCTGTCCGTATGAACGCACAGATCTCAGAGATGGTAAGAGATAGAGGTTTGACGTGTATGGGACATATGCTTCTTATGTCTGCAGGCAGATCAAGTTTATTTTCAATTTTGGCCACGCCCCCTCCCGCCCCCGCAATTTAGAAAAAACGTCATATCTCCCACAGTTTTGAAGCTAGATGGCTTGTTCCTTCTGGACATATTTAGTTATTAGAATAACTTATCGATCCGCCAAAGGAATGAAGAAGATCGGATGAACGGTTTTCGAGTTATGATCAAAAGACAAAATTTCTTGGTACAGAGTATGTTATAGTCGGGCTTGACCGACTTTCTTTCTTGTTTTTTAATACTTTCTAATTTGAATAAACTTTGAACTTTTTCTAATAACTATTAAAGCAACATATTGCTTACTTTTTTCTAATTTTCCACTTACCCACGACTTGCTGAGACGCCTCTTCCTCTTCCACGTTACCGTCTTCACATACAAATTAACACGAAATTGGTTCTGTTTCTTGCGCTTTCGACTAATTAAATTGAATTCAATTGAAATTTAGAACGTTGCGCATGGCACGTGATTGAGAATTTGTGTGTTCTTTTCGGCTTTGGCTCGGGCTTAATAAGAAGCGTAATTAAACGCAGCGACAACGGTAAATGAAAATCCAGCATAATCAGGAAAGCTTTATGGCACTTCGATAAACGTTTCCAGATATGCACGTGTTTTGGAAACTTAACGAGTGACCCCCCGAATCTATTAACTGAACTTAAGTTATTTAATTTCCTTTGAACTTTTGGCTAAAAATATTTATTTTTTACATTTTCAGTTTGTTGTTTACAATTGCATATTTTTTGGTTTTCTTGGCTTTTTGTTTGCCGAAAATTAAAAAAGAGAAAAAACCAAAAAAAAAGAAAATTCAACCGGAAGCCAATGTAAATAAAATGCAACGGGCGGCGGCGGGCATGTTTGTTGGTTCCGTCAAAGAAGAGACTGGAAAATCTAGCACTTTGATCTGTGTGTGAGTGTCTGTGTGCTGCACAGTCAAAGGCATTTGGAATGAACAATTTTCGTTGATGTTTTGGTTGTTATTTGCGGGGGTGAAAATCACTAAAAAGGGTTTAAAGTTTCGTTTAGAAAACATTTGGGAAATCGTTTATACAGCGAGGGACGGGGGTAATTAGCGGATGCGTGCGCCACGTTTTGGTTGTTTTTTTTTTGTTTTTGGTTTGCATTTCAAAGTGAAATTCAAGTAAATGAAAATTAGTTCACACCGAGAGAGAAATGTTTCCGTTGAAAATTAGTCACGACGCTCATGTTGAGAAAAAAACAAAATGGGCCAAGAAGAATGTATTATTTTTTTGATCACATTTTAAGAATTTGAAATTTGGTTTGGTTTTTGGGAATACTTCCAAAAGGCTTAAACTTCTCAGTCGAATTATTTAAAATAAGGTTAAAAGCAAAAGATTTTCCCAGAAAGTTGGTAAAAGCATTACCCAACTAATAAACCAGGCCGAGCCGAACCGTGATTCCAGAAGGTGAACCGAACCCCAAACCGATACGGCTTCGCTTCAGAAATGCTGAACCGAACCGAAAACCACAAAGAAACACGGTTCGGTTTAGTTCTCTGACGAGTTACTCTAGCCAATGTTACTTACTAGTTTGGGAATTTTATACGATATTTCGATCGATCCTCTTCCTTAATAATGACGGATCGGTATAACCTTTAAGAATGCCTTGACACAAATTTGACAATATGTAATCATTCGTATGTCTTCCGGAATTGCCCGCTTGACTCTTAGTATACCTGTCATCAGCTTATCTTTATTTGAAACTTGATTATTGATTCGTCATCCTCTAGTGGACTATATTTTCAATATTTTCTGTGGTACTTATTAGCTTAATTCAATCTAAGCCAGGAGAGTTTTTTTTCTTTTATTATATGATAAATAGGGTGTGAAAAATCCATGGAACGTATTCTTTTCTTGCCAGCATTCTCTGTATTCGAACTTATGGACGAATCCTACTAATCCGACATGATCAATTTTGAAGATTTTTCTAAGAATTTAAGTCACTTTACCATAGAAATCATAATATTTCATAATGTTCTCCTTATAAACCACATGAACCGAACCAAAATCTCGGTTCAGTTAGCACCAAAAACTATGTAATGAACCGAACCGGCGGTTTAGAAACTGTGTGAACCACTGAACCGAACCAGTACTTATTTTCGAGTGGTTTGCATCCCTGCTAGAAATATGAATGATAGTAGGAATTCTTACAGCTTTGATGTCCATGGATAGGCCTGAAAGAGCACAGACTAAAAACAAAATCCAATATGAACCGGATTGTGAATTATTTTCACATTTTTTAGCCACTTTTCCAATACCATAATTTGAATGTTTCAAAGTTCCTAACAGTGATCAACTTCAGATTTTCATTTCAGAATGGCTAGCTAAGGATTACCATCTCTTCGCTAGAAACGAGGCTCACGCCTGGTCCGCAGGAGCCTACCAAATTTTACTTTTCACACTGAAACGAGGATTCCCCAAGAGAGGCTCTTCGTAAGCATTCGGTGTGAATTTTCGAGTACGATTTTATTATTGTAGAAACTTTTTATACTCTGTACCGTAGGTACATAGAGTATTATAAGTTTGTGCAAAAGTATGTAACAGGCAGAAGGAAGCATCTCCGACCCCATAAAGTATATATATTCTTGATCAGCATCAACAGCCGAGTCGATATAGCCATGTCCGTCCGTCTGTCCGTCTGTCTGTCCGTATGAACGCACAGATCTCAGAGATGGTAAGAGATAGAAGTTTGACATGTATGGGACATATGCTTCTTATGTCTGCAGGCAGATCAAGTTTATTTTCAATTTTGGCCACGCCCCCTCCCGCCCCCGCAATTTAGAAAAAACGTCATATCTCCCACAGTTTTGAAGATAGATGGCTTGTTCCTTCTGGACATATTTAGTTATTAGAATAACTTATCGATCCGCCAAAGGAATGAAGAAGATCGGATGAACGGTTTTCGAGTTATGATCAAAAGACAAAATTTCTTGGTACAGAGTATGCTATAGTCGGGCTTGACCGAATTTCTTTCTTGTTTCTAAAGAATTAGACCAATTTGTTGACCGTGTCACGTTCCCATCACTTGGCCACACGCTTCATTCGAACTAATTTATTTATTTGATGTTTTTATTTGTTTGCTTTTGGCTAATTTGAAATCTCTTCCCATTTCTCTCGTCACTTCACCCTTAATCAGCACTCCACATGATTGAGATTGATTCAATGTCCGAATGTTGTTTGGGCTCTAACAAATTACAATTTTGTTTGTGGGTCGGCGAAAGATCTGGGCCGAAACTATGCTCCTTGGCAGGAAGTGACAGCTAATACCAAACAAGATTCACTTGGTGAGGAAAGAAAAAAACTAAGCCGCTGCTTCTTGGCGGCACACTTGGCACTCGTTTAGCTGGCTCTTCACTGCAAATCCCCAGCTTCCTACATGCGATGACAACGCGCCAGATAAAATATAAAAAAAAAAATATCATCATCAGCAGCTGCAGTGCAGCACCTCCGTCCTTCCTCCCTCCGCCCACATCCACAGGGCCACTTGCAGAAGGGCGGCGGCTGCTGCCACTGCAACAATGCGGCCCGTTGTGCATTTATTTTCAACTCGAAGCGCACACAACGCTCTTGTTTACGTTTAATTGAGTTTATTGATGCATATTTGAAGTTCGATGCCAACACGATGGGTCGGACCGGTGCCACTTGAAAGTGCAAAAATGCAATTAATTAAGCGCATTTATTTGCACACTCAATGGGGCGTGGGCGAGTGGGGCAGAGGCGCGTGCCGGTTTTGTGCTACCAACTAATTCATCTTAACCTTTTTCTTAGAAAAGTACCAGCTGCTCTTTACACACACACACATACAACACCTCAACTGCCGTTTCACTAAAAGAATATCAATGATTCCATTCTCAACAATTGCCTAGATAAACTTTTTATACGATGGCGAAAAACTTTCTTGTTGACAATTTTTTTTTATGTAGCAGCTGAGCCTGAGACTAAAATCCCAATCAAATGGCTCAAAGTTTTCTTCTTGAGGGGGTTGACAACAATCGGGAAAATGGGAAACGGGAAATGGCAACAGTCGGCAGGTCTTAAAAGATTAACAAGAAAACAAAAAGCGGATTCTGAATTTATAAATGGCATCAAATGTTATCAAGGGGATGGGGGGCGCTGCAGAGGGGTTTCTTCTGGGAAGCTGCCTTACATTTGTCAACTTGTTTTGCACACATCTTTGCAATTAGTTAATGTCAAATGGTTAAGCAACAACTTAATCAGAAGGTCAAGTATTTGGGGTCCTGCTAATTTGTTGTCTCTTTGCCTTCCCTCTGGAACGTGTGTGCGTGTGTTGTGTGTGTTGTGTCTGTGGTGTGTGGCAAGTCAAGTGTTTGTGACTTTGTCACGTAGCAAATGGAGAAAAAATACAAACTCTTTGGCTAATGAGACCCGAGACAGCCTGAGGTTAGCTACCCAGCTTGAAATCGGCGGCAGCTGCTCTGTGGCACAGTGGAGGAGGCGGAGAAGCAGTAGGAGGAGGCGGAGTGAGAGGGAACCAGTTTAAATGCGGCATTTTCCATAGGGCGGATATGGCAATTTTTTTGTGCCTTGAAATCGATACGACTTCAAAAGCCCAGGCACATTATGCCATTATACAGATTCTCAACGCGAGGCGGGGGCAGGCGTAGGAAATGCCGCGAGCCAACAGAAACAACAAAAAATAGCGAATGTACCAACATCTCGCTGATATATTTTTATTATGCTAAAATAATCGCACATAGACAAGGCACAGTGGTCAGAAAGAGGCAGAAAATTGGTCTCAAATTTTAAACTAGAAACCATTAGAGGAAGGCCTCACTGTTTGCTTAACTTGAAACATTTGAGCTTACTTCTTGCAGTGTAGAAATAGAAACAGAATTTTTAATTTTTTTTTTCAAAAATTCAAAAAACTATTTCAGTTTAAAAATTTTGGTTTTTTAAATTTTTTTTAAAAATTAAAAATATAAATTAAAAGCAATTTTTTTTGATAATAATTTTGAATGAAAATGTATCCCGATTTTAAATGTCTGACGCTTATTATGTACACTGCTACCTCCCCCTTTCATTTAGGACCTATCGTTAGAAAAAATGTAATAACTTTTTTTTTAGCTGATTTTTTCAGTGTACCTGCTTTTCATTCGAATTTTTGTATCAAAGAAGTTCTAGAAACCGTCTCTAATACAAAATTTTAAAATTCTATTACTATTAGTTGCATTTATCAACTAATACTTAAACGTACCAGTCATGCGTCTCATAGAAAATTGATATTTGTGCAAATTAACCTATTTATTCTTTAAGGTCAGCAGCGTCAACAGCAAGTGCAATTACAAAATTTGCACAAAATAACCCGTGCACTCTTCCATGACGAAGCTCTTACAAAAGTTGGTGCTATCACAAATTATTGAAAAATCGTCCTAAAAATAGAGAAAAAATTGTCGCATCTTGAAAAAAACCTTAGGTGAATGAGCATACCAAAAGGCACAACAGGACTAAATCCCTTAATGCAGGGATTACCAAAGAAGAGAGGCTCTTTGTCTCTTCCCGACGCTCACTGATGCATAACTTCGGCAAGCATTTGGCGAGAATTGTCGAGAGTGTTGGGCGGCCTATTGGGGAAACTCAGTGCTCAAATAAAGGCGAAGTTAACTTGACCAATATATCGAATGGAGTGGCATCTTCAGTATCAGTCCAAGGTATAAAAAGAACACCGAAAAATAAGGAAAGCTTAAATCAAAGATTGTTTAGATCTCGACCTTCTGATTAGGTCTTTCGAGTCGTACTAGATCGAGCTTGACGCAAGCTCAAAAGGCTTGGAGCAATCCTGAAATAAGTGTACTAGTTCGAAAATGCTAGTTTCAATCAGGTATCCGCACTTAAAGTCAAATAATTCTGACTATGGAATGAATTGAGCACGAGAAAGAAATCGAGAGCAAGAACATCTCTCTCACCTATACAATGAGTTTAAGGACTTCTTATCAACATGCCTTGGAATTCCCAAACAGTTCAAGCAATGCTGATGAGAGGAGGAAGCTGAAGACTATTAATGATAGAAAGGACAGATGGATGATGAAAAAGGTGTACAACATGAACAATTTGGTTTGATTCAAGGTTTTTCCGATCTGATTCATATGGTTGACTGCTCTAGCCTTAGTTTAAGCCTAATTAATGATTCCTAGCACTTCGGCTTTATTCTCTAAACGTGATTGAAAAAGGTAAAAACCGGGTTTTTCTCAAAATATCGACGTAATGAGCACTTTTGGAGAATATCCTTGTCAGATCCTTGATTTATTTTGAATTCTCCTCTGAGATTTGTCGGTATGTCACGCGCAGGGTCGATAGTCGTCTGCGCTGAAGTTCCACTTTCTGTGTGTCTGTGCCTGGTTCGCAGACATGAATGGTAAAATTATAAAAAAAATCTGAAAAGAATATGTTCTTGAAACTTATCGGCTTTGCAGGCCTGCAAACGATTTGCAAATGTTCTAGCCAATAAGATAATAAACCCTCGCTCTGATTCCTGCCATTTCCCATTTGTAGTTTAAAATTTTAAGAAAATTTTAAGTATTAATTGTACAAAATTCATATTTTACTTACCCACTGTGTGTAGACAATGGTGGGTGGGGTGAAATCGAAGCTAAGTTGCCTTTTCGGTTAGCATAGCAACAAATTATCTGAAAGATGCATCTGAATATTGCAAACAAAAGATAAAAGCCAAAATGCAACGACAACCGCAACGCTCGTAGTTGGAAGTCGTTCGGCGTTCGTCGGTCGGTGGTACATGGCACGGATGCGGCTGCCTTTCGCTTGCAGCCACGCAAAAGGTGATTTATTTGAACATGGTTATCAACTTAGTAGAATAACAGGAGCAGGCAAAGCGCCGCCAACAACAACGGATCCCCCGAAAAACAATGAAGAGCAGAGCAAACAATGCCAGATGGGGAGCTGGAGCTGGAGCAGGAGCAGCGGCAGAACGCGCAGCAACTTGAACTTGCGGCTGAACCAGTGCCTCGGCTAGAAAGTGCACAGCCGTAAGATACGATTGCATTTACATGCATCCATATCAGCGCCTGCATCGGGGCGTGTGTGTGTCCGTCCGTCGCACACCCAAAGCCACCTCCAACCTCTATCGCCTTCATCTGGCTGGAGTGCGCACCCAAAAAGAGAGAGAGACACACACAGCACAGACACACAAAGCACAGATGGGGCACGAACCGTACCGAACTGGAAGGCGGCCCATCCTATTCGGAAAAGCAACCGGCATACAATTTGGCCGGCAGCGAAATTTATTTGAAATCAATGCTTCTTGTTGCATTCTTCAGTTGCCGCTGCCGATGCCGCTGCTCTCTGTGGCACAAACAAACTTTTTGACTCTTGTCTTGCAGCAGCCAGCAGCAACGGCAGCGTTAGTACGAGTAGTAGAAATGGAGCTTCTTATAAAACTATGGGGTAGATGGGTTTGCACAACATTTCAGCTGTTGCTGAAATTACCATTTTGACCATTTATTCACATATGCAGACATTCAACATTGATTCTGAAACAACTATGAAATCATCCCTGTTGTGGTCACAGTTTTTGTAGAGCTTCAAACTATAGTTCTAGGTGGAATTTATCCCACAATCTTTACTTTCGTACGCAACTATGGCTTTATGGTTATGACTACATTCTTTGGTCTATGTTACTTTTTTTCAATATTTCTAGCGAGCGCCTAATGGTCGTGTGGGCTAAGATGCAGACGTCCGCGTGTGAGTCAGTGATAACGCGAGCTCGAATCCCTGAAACAGAAAGGAAGAAACTTTCCGAACCCAAAATAATGTGTTTCTTCGATTTAGAAATAAACGAGAAAGCCAAGCTAACTTCGTCTGTGCCGAAGTTTTTATACCCTTGCAAGTGATCGCTTAAATATTTTCAAAAAGTACTCTTTTT
>JAWNNO010004315.1:0-59853 GCA_035044985.1 Lordiphosa fenestrarum
TTCAAAGAGACGCCAGAGGTAGTTGTCGCTGAGCCGTCATAAACAACACGCAGCCTAGTTGAGGTGCTGTCCGGCTTTTGTACACAATGGTGTGTCAAAAAGAATTGCGGCTTGACTAGCTGCTTGGATGCTAGGGACATGTGCCCTAAGTCCAAATATTCTCTCAAAAAGTCTGAGTATTGCTTCTTCAATTGAGGATTTTTTGATAGTTTGGCTTCCAGAGACTTAAAACGCCGTAAAGCTCTCTGATATGAATCCCCAATGCATCAAAATTGGTTTTGGCATGAAGACGAACAGAGTACTGACCAGAAGCGAGACGCGTGTAATTTTGAAGGAAAAGCTGCTCACAAAGAGCGTCCTCATCGGAAGTGTACGGTTCAGAGCCGCAGCAACTGTCGATTTTCCAAAAACGCTTAACTATGTCTGCGAGTGGTTCCTCTACCGTGAGCAGCTGAGATTCTTTAAGAAGTGCGGCTAGAGAGGAATGCTTAGGTGAACCATGAGTAAGGCCACCAGATACAATCCAGCCGAGTCTGGTCTTTTGCAAAGTTGGCAAGTTGTCGCCCATGCGTATTTGACCAACACACATTAGGTCAAAGAATAGACCAGCACCGAGCAGAATGTCAATCCGTTGAGACTTGAAAAATAGTGGATCAGCCAGAGTAACGTTTTTCGGAATGCTCCATCCTTGAACATTTAAGTCGTAATGAGGCTGATAGTCTGTTATGGTGTGCGTCACAACAGCCGAAAATGAAGCGCTGCATCCGTTGTCATGCGAATGAGCAGAAATTTCAACCGATTTGTCAGATGATAGAGATGACCGATGCCGATCACCGATGCCCGAAACAGGGCTGCAAACCCAAAAAATTTCGTGGATCTCCGGCTCGCGGGTTCGAACCAAAATTTACCAATGGTTCAGGTTCAGAATTTTGAGGTTCAAGGTTTTTGGGCCAAGGTTTGGGTTCGAACCTCGGTTCAGCCAAGCTTTATACATGTTTATATAGTAATCGACCTAAACCCGACATAAACTGTTAGGGAATTGTCTCGATTTTGGGTTGGGATGGGATTTCACAATACTTATATACTTATACTTATATAAATAAAAACACTTATACATACAGCTCATGACCATCAAAGCAATGACAATGTGTTTCTACTTATATAAAGTATTGTGACGAAATAAACACTTCGAAGTTCTGGATACAGCCCTTAAAGTAATATGCAATTTCGTAGTCCACATACGAAAAGTGTTTCCACAGTAATGTGGATAATTCTATCAGGATAACAGAAGAAGTCACTGGGAAATAGTTCAAATCTATAATTGTTGTTGAACCGAACCAAAATTTTGGGTTCAGAACGGGTTCAGGTTCAGCTTTAATACCTTAAGAGGTTCGGTTCAAGGTTCGGTTCACAGTAATCTGAAAGTCGGAATTCCGGGTTCGAACCGCTTCGGTTCAAAACCGGTTTGCAGCTCTGGCCCGAAATACATATAATATATTGGACCTACGCATTTTTAGCTGCAACTGATTAGCTAGGCGTGTAGTGATAAAATTCAGCTGAGAGGCAGAGTCCAATAAAGCGCGGCATGGCAGAAACCGTTGGGAGCAACACGTATTCTGAGGGCTTGGTGTTCAGAGAGTCAGGAGAAGCATTTGATGAGGTCGAAATCAGAGTTGATGAGCTAGGCACCTGAGGGGCAGGTGCAAGTTGTGCAGGCGGAGAAGCATGAGTAGTGTTGCCTGAGTCCATGTGAAGCAACGAGTGATGCTTGTACTGGCAATGTTTACAATGCCCCGATCTGCACTGCTGTAGGCCATGACCTTTGCGGAGGCAGTTCAGGCGAAGGTGCATGCGTTTTGCTTCCTTGTGGCGCGAGTGAGGCGATAAATTCAAAAACCGGGAACATTTGGATAGAAAATGCTCCTTCGAATCGCAAAATGGGCATGATGGAGTGTTATGATTTGATGAAGATGCAATGAGGGTGTTAGTTTTAGGTTTTGAAAAGCTTTTTCCCACCTGCTGGCTAGGTGCCTTTACCATAGCGCATTCCAAATTTTCCAGCATGCGACATTTTTTGTCTAGGAAAGACGCCATATCCCTTCACTTGGGTAATTTGCTTGCAGGCAAGGCTTCTTCCCATCTCTCCTGAGTATTTTGGTCCAGTTTGCGGCTGATGATGTGAATGAGTAGACCGTCAGACAGTTAACAATTCAATGTGATTTTACGTTATAGGATTAATGAAATGATATTTAAGTATGAAATGAATTATGACAAATTAGATAGTGTTCTGCTGCGAACAATCTTGTTCTGGAGATAGCTCACTGCATCTGCGTTTTTCGGGTTGCGTGGCGTTAGTTGAAATTGGAGTAACTGTTGCGGAATCGTGTGGTACGCAACTCGAGATTGCCGGGGAATGGGATAAAGGCGATCTAAGCATTTTTGGCATTATTTAATTTTCACATTCCGCCTAGAAGTATGTTCCAAAAAATAAATACGATCAGAAGTAGGTGTAGTTCGCTGCTTATGGAGAGCTTTTTGTGAGCTTTTAGAGCTTTTCTCAGGACCCAGTGTTTGAGTTGATCTGTGTGTGCGAGTTTATCCGGCTGTGCGAGTTTATTTGCTTACTGTGATTTTTGTTTTTGTTTTGATTTGAGACTGCTGTGGCCGAGAGTTAATTGTTTTTAATTAAATCAGTTTTTATTTGTGTTCTGGGCTGTCCTTGATCAGGTTTGTGTTCCCTTTGGCCTCACCGATTCGCACTTGAACTTCGAGGGCTTTTCTGGCGGCTTTTACTTGGATTTTATAAATAGATTGCGCGGAGCTTTGGCTGATACGTTCTGCTTCTTGCTAGGGTTACTCGATGGTGACTTAAAATATATTTTGTTTAATTGCGGTGGTATTAGATTGTGTGCGTTGATTTATTTTTGCAAAGTAAGTATTTAAAAAAAATAAATGTGATGTGTGAAATCATAAGTCGGCCGACGTGGTCATTTTATTTAGTTTATGTGCTGTATTGTATAATTTTATTGTAAGTTAACAACCCACTCCCAGTGCAAGCGATAAACTCCATCAATTCAGTTTATCTGACTCCGCATTGTGAGCGGTCAGCGACGTCGCTCAAGAGGCCAGCGACTTTGTTGCGAAACATCCGCTGAGAAATAGGATACCTCGCACGAGCTGCTGACAGTGCGATCCTCTGGCCACGGTGGCAGCGCAAATGAGTAAGGGCGGCTGCTCTGTCGACGTTCTTAGGTTTAGTTGTAGGATTTTATATTTTGTAACTTTAGATTTAATTTGAATTTCAACAGAGACGGATCGTCCTAATAAAAACAAATATCTCTCGCTTTGTGTCCGTGACTTAATTGTGAAACGGGAAACAATTCTAATTGGCGCCCAACGTACAAAAAGTACTCGCGTAAAACTAGTTCCACTAGTAGCCAAAATCTTTAGTAACAACGCTATTAAAGTAACAAGAAACACTGAGATCAGCAGTGAGTTGCCCGTGTGCGTGCGTGGCTGCTAAAAACGAAATAACAAAACAATCCAAAAACATCACCATACAGCGCACCATTTGTTTGGGCAGCGTGTGGCAGCGGAGAAATTTAAGTTAAGCTAAGACTTCTTTTAATCATGTTAGTGAGCTAAAAGTGTTTACACACCAAAAGTTCAGCAAAAAAAAACTGCTGGTGGTGTAAAATAATAAAGCTCTGTGCGGAGAATTGGAATAGAATCGTTAGCCTGTGGCTTATTTTTACACATCCAAGAAAAAAAAAGATTTTTTTTGGTGATTATATTTGCAATTTTTTAGCATTGTGCGTTTGTGGTTTTTGACTCATGAGTGACAGCGAAGTCGGACTCGAAGATAACCAAACGACATTGACGATTGTTTTTTAACAGACCTAATTGGAGGTTTAAGAATTTAGCAGGTCTCCGAACACCGAGTATCTCCGTCTCAGCCAGAGCTCTCCCAAAGTTCAGATATGGACGCGGTTCAGTTTCGCGCGGTTGTGGAAGCTGCGGTTACTAGCGCTTTAACCGCTCAGGCCGAGGCGTTTAACGTAAGGGATGCGGATTTAAGAGCTGATTTTAAGAAGCAGATTGCCGAGCTTATCTGAAGTCTAATGAACTCTCACCTGACTGTGCCAGATGTGAAAGTTTACAAGGATGTTGAAATTCAGGACGATGTAGTGTGTAATGAACCCTTAGATGCACCCTTGGATGGAAGTGCATTCCAGAATTTCAGGGTAACCAAGAGACATACGTGTCTTGGAGACAGGCGGCTCACGCCGCGTAAAATTTTTTTGAAAGACATCAGGGGAGCTCTCGACATTTATCAATCAGTTGTCATAATTCTAAGCAAGGTAAAGGGCGCGGCCGTTGCAGTGCTCGCAAGTTTTAACACCCCTCTCAACTTTGAAGCCATCATCGCAAGGCTCGATTTCATGTACTGTGACAAGCGTCCGATCCACGTCATGGAGATGGGTACGCTCAGACAGGGCAATTTGACGATCCTGGAGTTTTATGACGAGGTCGATAAGAATCTCACCTTGCTAACGAATAAGGCAAACATGTCTTACGAAAGGGACCTGGCGAAAGGTATGTGCGAAAAATTCAGGGCCGACGCCCTAAGGGTATTTGTTTCGGGTCTACGGCGTAGCTTGACAGACATCTTATTTGCGGCACACCCGCCTGATATGCCGTCAGCATTGGCAATGGCTCAGGAGATTGAGGCCAACGACGAGAGACACACCTTCGCGCCAAGCTTTGCCAAGGGAATAGAAGAGAAATCTCTTAAAGCCGAACAGCGGGCTCTAAACCGCACCCAAGGCAATGGGCAGGACCAAAGAAACAGTCCAAAGGCGAGTCAGGGTAAAAGCCCGTTTTTTAAAAAACATAAGGGCCAGCAGAATTTCGATAAGGCGCAAGCTAAGCCCGGAAACGAGGGCGCGCTGGAGCCAATGGAGATCGATCCATCCTCGTCTAAATTTAGGCAGCCCACAGGTTTTCAAAAACACCAAGGCTCGGGCAGACATAATGCGAACCAGGGTAACAAGCGTTCGAACACATCTGATCGCATGACGGACCAGAGGCGGCAGAGGTTAGATAATATTGCCGCACGTGCAGGGCAAGACGCAAGAAGCAAAGTCCCTGCTGCCGTTCATCAGGGATACCTTTGACATTTTTGATCGACACGTGTGCTTCAAAAAACTACATCAAGCCTAGAAAACACCATAAAGGCGTGATCCCGGTCGAATCTTTATTTGTCGTTCATTCCATACACGGTTCGAACAACATAACAGAAAAGTGCGTTTTGCCAATGTTGGGTGTATCGACAAATTTTTTCTTATTAAATACCTTGTCCACTTTCGATGGAATAATTGGCCTTGACCTGCTAAAACAGATGGGCGCAGCTCTCAGCTTAAAGGACAGCAAGCTGATAGTCGGTCCGGTATCTGAAAAGCTGCAGTTCCACAAATGTGTCAACGTCAATCCTTCAAAAATCATTGATGTTGAAGCACCGCCTGCAGCAATGGCAAATTTTTCAAATATGTTGGAGAAAAAAAGAGGCTTTTGCTGACCCTACAATTCGAACAACAGATTACGAGCCGATATATTCCAAGCTATACCCCTACCCAAGGGGAGTAGATGATTTAGTTGCTGCAGAGATAGGAAACTTACTCAGAAACGTCATTATAAGTAAATCTCGATCGCCGTACAATAATCCTGTATACAGTACAGGTGATAAGAAGGGCACCGATGAAGAGGGTAATAAGAATAAACGCTTCATAAACGATTTTAGCAAGCTTTGCCAAATATTCAGTGGCGCGATCTAAATGTATGGTTCTTAACTCTGAATGCTATTGGAGCTACTTGGTTAGATACAAGTTGAGTTTCCAGGCTGAGCCAAAGAAGTTCTACAGCTTTGTTAATGCTCCCTTTCCTTAGATAAAATAACAGCTGATAATGACTCTGATTTTTACAATCTATTTGCATCATTTTTCCAACGATGCTACTCCTCATCGGCTAATAATTTTGTCTCTACTTATCCTTACTCTTTGGCAAACTCCAACAGCATTGTATGCCCGGTGGTAGATGTCGATACCGTGCTTCCAAGCTTAAGGTCGTTCAAGTCGTCTTTCAGTCCTGGACCTGACAAAGTTCCCAGGTGTGTGTTGAAATACCGTGCCGAACCCTTATGTGAGCCACTTGGCAAACTATTAAGCTTTTCACTTTAACTACGTAATTTTCCTAGTCTTTGGAAGGAATCGTAAATTATTCCTATTCATAAAAAGAGCCCAAAGTCAATCATTTCAAACTACAGGTGTGTTTCGAAACTATCGGACATTCCTAAGCTCTTTGAAAAGATCCTGACTTCTCAATTCTCAGCATTATTATCGTTCGATAATATCCAAATCTCAACATTGTTTCATGAAGAAGCGGTCTATTTCTTCAAATTTACTTGAGTTTACTATGTACTCTTGTAAACAATGGCTTTGTTAATAAGCAGCTAAGTAGCTTATACTGATTTCAGCAAGGCTTTTGATTCAGTCAATGATTAACTATTAATACATAAATTGGGTTTGCTCGGCTTCCCTCCAATCCTTCTCAACTGGATCATGGCGTATTTAAGCAACCGATCTCAACGCGTTCGATTTAATCTTAACCTATCCAGCTCCATTTGGGTTCTATGCTGATGACCTTAAACTTTGTTTGTCTTATGACGACCCTGTGTCTCCTCTACTCCTTCAATCCGGCTTAAACTCTCTTCACGCCTGGTGCTCGGTTAATAGCCTTCCTCATAATCTCAGCAAGTGCAAATGTATGACTTTTAGTCGAAATATGCTTATGAGTTTGATTATTCGATTGATACCATCCCACGCGAACGCATCTATAAAGTAGATGATTTGGGTGTTCAATCTGTTCCCAAGTTATGTTTTAGCAGTCATATAGCAATCATCACAAACTACGCTATGGGAGTTCTCAGTCTTGTTAAAAGATGGTCCAAGGAATTTAATGACTCCTACGTCACCAAACAATTGTATGTTTGCCTAGTGTGACCAATTCTTGAACATGGGTCGTGTGTCTGGTCTCCATACTATCTAAAATACCAAGATCAACTGGAATCTGTCCAAAAACAGTTCTTAATTTTCGCTCTCCGAGGCTTAAATTGGGATCCTTCAACCCATCTTCCTCCTTACGAGGACAGATTCCGCCTTATCAACCTGCCTGTCATAGTGTTCTTTTTATACATAAACTCTTATCTGGGGAAATTGATTCTTTCGCTTTGTTATCTAGTATAAATATTGCTGTTCCACAACGCGCTTCTAGAAATTTGCTCTTCTCTGCTTCGTCGTGATAATCGCTCCGACTTTTCGCAGGATGCTACGCACTCAACACTGGCTTCCTCTGACCTCCTTGCGAATTATCGTCGAGCCAAATCGCTTCAACTTATCGCAATATTCGGTCTCTTGCCTTCTCGGTTCACGTGTGTTTCACTCGCACTTAGGTTTACACTGATTACGACCGAATCACCGACTGTTCCGTCTTCAGGGCAGCCGCTCCTTTTATAGCTGGGCCGCAGGCCCCGTTCCGCTGCTCCAAGCAGGGCCTGTGTGCTGGTAGACTCCGTTACAAGTCCCAAACGGGGCCTTCCGCTGCTGCTGCTGTCACTAGGCATCTGGCTGCTGCAGTTCCAACGGGACTTCCGCTGCATCCGTGCTGCATAGCAACACAACTTGTTCCCTCGCCGCCTTCTGGAACATTCGATCCCGTTCGCCAATCACTGCTCGCCGCGTCATTCCGCTCTCTGCTCGGTTGAAGCACGGCCTTCTGCTCTCCACTCTCCACTCGTTCTCGTTCTCTCTCTTTCCCCACTCCAAGAGAGAGCTTTCCCCAATTCGCCGTGACTACCCTGTAATCATTGGCCTGTGAGGAGTTACTCCTCACTCTTCCCCCTTTCTTCGGCAATTTTTGTTGCCAACAAAACATTAACTCTTTCCCCCTTTGTACCTACCCTCCCGGATGGGCGACGCATCCAACTCCAGCACGTCGGAGGGCCTGCGCACCTGGAACCGCCTCCGCGGGATCCGGCTGCCACCCCGGCCGACGCCTAAAAATGCCAACCGCCGCCTGGCCACGCCACCGCGTGCCTCGGTCGCCCGACCATTCGCTGATGCTGTTGCTGCTGCTGCCTCCATGAAGCCTCGGTCTCCACGTGGCTGAGCAGCGATCACGCCAGAATACCGTTTGTTTGCGAGCGAGAGAGCCCAGCAACGGTAACTGCTGCTATCGCCAGCTCTTTCCCTCTTACTGCCGGAGCTGCAACCGCTCTCTTCGCCGCATTTCTCTGTCCTATTTATAGGGATCGACTCCTCGATACCCTGTAAACATTTGAATGACCTTGATTCTTAATTGTACCCTTTTCCTTTCCAGATTTTCTTCTTTTCAGCTTGAATTATATTCTTTTTTTTTGTTTCCTAGGATATGCTATAATTTTTATTCTTTTCAGGTTATTTTCTTCTAGGTTTTAAGACCCCGCCCCTTCCCCGACTTCGTCTTCATCCTGATTTGCCGGTTTTAACCCGCTAATATGTGCGGTTCTTAATTTCTGTTTTCCTTCCTCCCGTAATTTACATATCACGGGAGATATGAAACCTATGATCTGATACGGACCCTCATACCTGGGTGCCAGTTTTGCAGCAAATCCCTCCGATGCCTTCGAAAGATGGTGCATTTTGGCATAAGCCTCGTCGCCTACCGCTGGTTTCCAAGCGCGACTCCTCAGGTAATAATGCCGAGCCTGATCCTGAGCCGCCTTCTCCATATTTCTTCTTGCCACCTCGAAGATTTCCTGTAGTTTCTTCGCATTTTCTCCCGCATCCCTTCTCGCGTGACCCGTTCCGAGATTATTTGAATCGTACAAGGCATTAGGCAACCGTGGCTGTCTTCCTTGGACGAGGAACGCCGGTGAGTATCCTGTGGATTCCGCCACACTGGAATTAACTGCTAAAGTGAGTTCCGGTAGCAGCTCATCCCAACTCCTCTGATCGGAGCCTGCAAACTGAGCTATCATAGTCTTCACTGTCCTGTTTGCTCGCTCCGTTGTGTTCTCTTGAGGAGTATACCCCCATCTCTTTCAAAAATCGATTAAACGCCTTACTCGTGAACTGTGCCCCATTGTATGTAACTAGCACCTTTGGTACTCCGAACCGTGCCAAGATTCGTTCCCTGAACGCTTTCTGCAAGGCCACCGCCGCGGCGCGCCGTTCTTAGTGCTACTAGTTCTGTCCATTTTGAAAATCGATCGATCAGAACTAGTAACACCAAGTTCCCAGGCTTCGATCAAGGCAATGGTCCTACAAAATCTGCACAAACCGTTGCCCAAGGCTCTTCGGGGATCCGCGTAAGCATCTTCCCAGCCGCTTGCAATTGGTGAGACTTGTATTTCTGGCATGTTTCGCATTTCCCTACATACTTCCGAATGTCCCTTTGCATTCAGGGCCAGTAATACCTTGCGCCAATTCTTGCTATTGTTCGTATGCCCTGCAGTTGCTGCACCATGATTTTCATGTAGCACCCTTTTCTGATCCTTTTCTGGATCACACAGTTTCCACGCAGCTACTTCTTCATGTCCTGCTCGATGAGGCATGTGTCTATATAAATTTCGCGAATCTTTTAAATTATCGGAAAATTTCTGCGTATTTTTCTGAATTTTTTCCTCTATTTTCTGGATCCAACCGATCCTCTCATCTTCAGCGGCTACCATCAGCGTGAGAGCGTGAGAGTGCGTCGGCTACCACATTGAGTTTGCCCTTCCTGTACACTACATCAAAGTCGTATTGCTGCAATTCTAAAGCCCATCGGGCAACCCGCCCTGATGTACTTTCTATAGAACTCAGCCATTTCAGTGCCATGTGGTCCGTTATAACCTTAAAACGGTATCCCTCTATGTATTGTCTCAGTTTGCAGACTGCCCAAACTATCGCCAGGCACTCTTTCTCCGTCGCCGAGTAATTTTGCTCAGCTGCGTTGAGAGTTCTACTGGCGTAGGAGATAACTCTCTCTCCTTCGTTTGATGACTAAGATAATATTGCTCCCAAACCGTAGTTGCTCGCATCCGCTTGCAACACAAATACCTTCCCAAAATCCGGCACGCCAGTACTGGTGCAGACGTAAGTTTTGCTCGAACTTCCTCGAACGCAATCCATCTTTCCTCCGTCCACTCCCATTTAACTCCCTATTTAAGTAGGGCGTTTAATGGTTGTACCGTAGACGCGAAATCCGGAACAAATCGCCTGTACCACGACGCTACCCCCAGATACTGTCTTAATTCTCTAACGTTTGTGGGTGGTTTAAGTTCTGCTATTGCCGCCACTTTGTCAGGGTCCGTTTTAATGCCTTCCTTAGTCACAATATGCCCCAAGTTTCTTAACTCCTTCTTGAAGAACTCGCACTTATCCACATTTATTTTGAGGTTTGCTGCCTTCAATCTGTGAAATACCTCAGCCAGGTTTTCCATATGCTCTTCCAGTATCCGCCCTATCACAATGATGTCGTCTAAATCGTCAGCATGCGGCATCATTTCCGGACCAATTACTTGGTCCAGGGCTCGTTGGAAAGTGGCTGGAGCTGAAGCGAGGTCGAACGGCATTACTCACCTGGAATAGCCCTCTTCTTGGAACCGTAAAGGCTGTACAGGGTCTGCTTTCCGGCTCCAACGGAATTTGCCAGTAGCCATCCTTTAAGTCGAGGCTACTTATGTACTTCGCTTCCCTCAATTGCTCAAGGATATGATTCACCCTAGGCAATGGATATGCATCCTTTTCAGATCGTGCATTCATGTCCCTAAAATCGACGCAAAACCTCCATTTTCCCGTCTTCTATTTAACCATTACCACTGGTGCACTATGATGACTTTTCGACGGCTCAATGCAACCCTTTTCCAACAGTTCATCCACTTGCTGTTTATCTCAGCCTGCATTTTCGGATTCTTTGGAAAGTATCGTTGCTTCACCGGCCTGTCGTCCTTCATAGTTATCCTATGTTGTGTAATGTTCGATAGACCCTTCATGTTTGCAAATTCTGCCAATTCTTTTTGCAAAAATTTTTCCACGCGCGTTTCTGGACTTTCTTCTTCAGGCTCATCTCTTGCTCTTGGTTCTTTTTGACTATACTCGATTTCCACGACTGCCACCGATATTTTCTCCTCCAACCAACCATTCCTTCTGCCTCTGGTGGGATCTTAATTGTCATCCCCGCACATTCCACTTTAAAACAGGCCTTTACTAGGAAATCCCATCCCAACACCAGTCCATCTATGACTCCTGGCAAGACCAGTAATTCCATTGCCAATTCCTTATTCCTGAAATCTATCCTTGCTTCGAATTGCTCGCAAACATTACTGCTCCTGCCATCTGCTAGCCTCACCTGTCTCCTTACTCGGTTTAACGATCCTTCCCCACGCATTCTCTGCAATATTTCCTCGCTCACAAAACTACTGGTAGCCCCAGTGTCGATTGTGGCCTTGTACGCTGTCTTTCCGATCAGCACCGTTGCAGACAAATGCGCTCCCTCGTCCCTTAATTCTCCTATTAATGCTGAGGGGTTGGTCCTGCCGACTCCCGTTCGTCCCTCGCGAACCGGGGTCGACGATCGTTTCTCGAATGCCTGCAGCACTGCCAGGTCTTTACTCCTATCCGTCCGCACTGCCAACAGTATTCTCTCCATGCCCCTTGGCACTCTCGGGCGAAATGTCCAGCTTGCCCGCACCTCCGGCATGCTTGTGAGGGATTCTCTATGAATCCTTCTCCGCGCGATTGACCATCCGCATGCGCGTGTCCTTGGGAGGCTATCCTTGCACATCTATGACAACCGTCATACGGTGCCTAAAATTCTGTCCCGACTGTATTAGGATAGCTGACTGCCATAAATCGCAACCTATTCGGTCTGCTTTGCTGCCTCAAATTATATCTGTCTCGCTCCAATTCCTCAAATTCGTCTGCGAGCATCATTAATTGAGTCAGATTTTCGCACACAAATGTTCGTACGAACGCTCTTAAGTCCGGTAGGCTGTTATTTAGTATTGTGCTTAACTGCCTAGCTGACTCCAATCGTAGTGGTCGCATTAAAGTCTGCATCTTGACCATGTATACTTTGAATTTTTCAGACACCCCCTGCTTCCTTCTATACACCTCGTCCTCCACTTTTGTGAAGTAATCCCTGGGCAGAAAATACTCCAGGAAGCACTCCAAAAACCCTGCCCATGTGGTCCATTGCTGGTTATTTGCCACATACCACTTGAGAGCTATCCCTTTTAGTAACTCCGGCATTGTTCTCGGTAACCAATTTGGATTAATTCCGTATGTGTCTGCGGACCATTCCACTTGCTCAATAAACTCTAGTGGTTTTCCATGTCCATCGTAACTTATGCCCCATTCTCTCACCTGTTTGGCTACTTTCGAGTAGTCACTCCTTGGTGGTTTCTCCGACGACGTCCGAGTTTCCTGGTTCCGCGTACTTCTTGCTGCAGCGTTCATACTCTGTATAGATAATTCCTCTAGTTGAGGGTCTTGCCTTGGTAGCTGTAATTGATCCTTTGCTGGGCTGTTCCTGGCATAAAGTCTGGATAATTCGTCGATCCTCAGACCCACGTTTATGTCCTTTTCCATACTTTGGACCCATTCACCGAACTCTTTCCTCATGTTTTCCACTGTTCCACTCATTTCCAACCCAAATTCCTTGGCATATTTGACCAACTCCTCCTTTTTGAGGTTATAAACCCAAGCTCGTACCATTTTTACGCTGTTTTAATCTTCTTATTCTTGCAATACCACGTTGGGCGCCTGTTTAACGAACCTTTGCAGCTAGGCGTAGCTAAGGGGTGCTCCGGGATCGCTTCAACAAATTTATTGAAGAATTGCCAAAATAAGGAGACAAACGTTTAAAATGTACTTGAGTCTATATTTGGTTGGCGTAACTCGCTTAGTAATAAGCCTTAGGCTAAGTTCACAATTCACTTTACACTTCAGATCTCTACGTTCGCCCGTTCGCGCTCGCTCACACACCGACTCGAAGTCCTCGCTCAGTTCCTAGTGCCCGTCTGCCTTCGTCGTGCTATTCGCTCCGACCTCGCAGGACTTTCGCACTCCCCACTGGCTATCGTTGACTTCCTTGCAAATTAACGTCGAGCCAATCGCTTCGACTTTCCGCAAGATTTCGTCACTCTGCCTTCTCGGTTCCCGTTCGCTCGCACTTAGGTTCACAATTATGGACTCTGCTCCGCGCACTCGTAAACTACCGACTGTCCCGTCTTTAGGGCAGCCGCTCCTTTTATAGCCGGGGCGCAGGCCCCGTTCCGCTGCTCCAAGCAGGGCCTCTGTGATCCCAGACACCGTTATATGTTTCAACGGAGCCTGCCTGGCTTCATCTGCCTCGGCTGCTGTCTCTGTGCCGGGGCCTTTCGCTGCTGCTGCTCCATCGAGGCCTTTCGCTGCTGTCGCTGTAACGGGGCCCTTCGTTGCTTTCGTGCTGCCTAGCAACACGAATCGTCCATTCGCAGCCGTCTCGAACATTCGATCCCGTTAGTTTTGCGCCTCTCAGCCAATCCCCGCTCGCCGTCGTCCTCCAGCTGCTGTTCCGTTGAAGCAAGGCCTTTGCCTCTCAGGCCACTGCCCTTGTTCTCCAACTCTCCACAGCTCTCTCTCTCTCTTTCACCACTCCAAGAGAGAGCTTTGCCCAATTCGCCGTGGCTACCCAGTAATCCACGGCCTGTGAGGAGTTACTCCTCACAAGATCATGTACGCAAACCTATCTACGCTCAAAAGCTCTTTCGCTGCTTTGTTTATCTGAGCGAGCTTTCTAATGCATTTCTAATGCATTCTATGCGCCTGCTATCGACCACTCACTGCAGCTTCAGGGACCAGGCAATAAACACGTACATTTATTCGAACTCGTGCCTTTTCCTTTGTTGTTAATAATAGTGTTAAAATTATTAGCGAGGGTGAACATCGGTTCTCCTCTAAACATCTGGGGACCCTTACGTGATCTGAAGTTGAAATAATTCTAATGCACAAGTTGGTGACAAGCACATAGACACACACTTATAAACATTCGCATACACACGTACGGAAACGGTTTCGCTTGCCCTTTTTATACCCTGTTCCCATTGAAAATGGGAAAAGGGGGATCATGAAGTTGTGCGAATGTATGTAACAGGGAGAAGGAACATTTTCCGACCCCATAAAGTATATATATTCTTGATCAGCATGAATAGCCGAGTCGATATAGCCATGTCCGTCTGTCCGTCTGTCCGTCCGTCCGTCTGTCCGTCTGTCTGTCTGTATGAACGCGTCGATCTCAGAGACTATAAGAGATAGAGCCACAAATTTTTGCACGAAGGTAGATTTATGCTGTACGCAGATCAAGTTTGTTTCAGATTTGAAAAATTCCACCCCGTCCCCCTTTTATCCCCAAAAAACCTAGACCTCCTCTATAAATCCAAGCCGTCAGAGCCGCAAGCTAAAAAGCCGTCAGATCCACAATTTTCAAGTTAGAGCCTCGTGGTATACTTAAGCTAGGCTCAATATCTATCTATTCTGAAAAGTACAATCAGATCGGACCAAAAACACCGGAGTTATAAGCGAAGTTGTTTCGTTTTGCCTTCGCGAGGGTGCAACAACCACAAATAGGTGTATATAAGCAGACAAATGAACTGCACACAAAAACCGTTGATATATACAAGCATCTTCTGTGGCTTGGCAGGGGCAAAAAAAAGGGTGATCCTTTGTGTTGTGAAATAGATTGATACTCAGTGCAGTACCGTACAAGCGCACACACATACTAATAAAAGACCTACCAATCTTACCAAGCGTCACTTGTAACTTGGCACGCGTGCATAAAACAGGGAGACTTATTTCGTTGGCCCATAATTGCATTTCAGTGAAAGCTTTTTTTCCTGCTTTGTGATTTTAAACTCAACATGTCGGACACCAAAGAGTTTTTAAGTGCCAAAGCGGACTCCTTTGTGCGTCAATTAAACGTTAAATGACTTTTACGACGCGGAAGCAATGGCAAGCTTTGATGAGCCAGAGAGCGATGGGAATATCGCGTGCGAAAATAGCTTCTCAATGCGAAAATCCGGGTTACCTGAGCTGCGCATTCCCAAATTCAGCGGACCGTATATGGATTTTTACGCCATGTTTTCTACTGTAGTGGATAGTGATCATGAAATGGCAAAAATCGAAAAGTTCCAGCATTTTAGGGGCAGTTTGGATGGTGTCGCCTTGGAAACGATTCGTTCTTTGGAGCCAACAGAGAATAACTATAAAATGGCTTTGAATCTATTAAAAAATCGATTCGACAATAAATTACTCCATTTTCATTTCCATTTAAGAAGGGCTCCGCTGCCAGCCTGCGTCATCTCAGTGACAAAATGAATTCGCATCTTCCCGCAATGAATTCAATGGCTTCACCGCAGTAGATTTCAGATGGACTCCTGATTCACATCGTGAGACAAAAACTTAATGATAGGACCAAAGTGCTTATCTACAACGGATTTGCCGAACTGGTCTGCGATGGCTTCATTCTTGGAGAAGAGATGCAGGACTTGAAAAATGTGGAAAATGCTAGGGTAACCCAAATACCAAGCCATCAGGTGGGAAAAGCATCGTACAAACCTCACAAAAGTACACTCATTGCATCATCATCTAACACAAGTTCATCTATCACAAATTCATTATGTATTTTTTGTGATTCAGTAGACCATTATATTTCGAACTGCCTTCGTTTTCTAAATCTTTCTCCAAATTTGCCAAGAAGCCAAGAAACTGCATCTTTGTTTAAATTGCCTGCGCAAAGGGCACAGTCTTCAGCAATGCAGGTCAGATCATTGCAGACAATGCCAATCAAAGCATCACTCTCTTTTGCAAATGAATTCGAATCCCTCAACTAGCGCTTCTTCATCAAATTTATCTCATGATAACCATCATCAACTTCCCTCATATAGAATTCTCTGTCAAGCCCTCAACTTACGAAGATTACGTGCTACTTGCAACGGCTCTTATTTTGGTCCAACATCGCAATGGAGTCATGAACGTTTGCCGTGCTGTACTTGATTCTGGTTCTCAAATTAATTTCGTTACTGCTCGTCTTGCAAACCAACTTCAGCTCAAAACTCGTCGTTCTCACATTTCGATATCTGGTATTGGAGAGTCGTCTATAGATTCTGATAAGTCAGTGGATATTTGCGTTCAATCACTGGATGCAAGCTATGGGGCTTCATTGTTGTAGTGACGCGCACAATTACTGATTACACTATGCAACAATTTTTTGATCCCGGCTTCTAAATAGTTGATCCGTATGTAAAATTTCACGCTGAATTCAAATCTGCTCTCAGATATGTGGAAAATAGAACGGTTTTTGAGATATAGCTAAATTTGCAATTTTAGTGTTTTGAAAAAAGGTAGGTCTACTAAAATTACATTTTCTCTGGTTTTAGTCCACCGATATGTATAAACTGGAACAAAAATTAAAGATAATAAAAGAATTTCTTAAAAAAAGGACAGTTGTTTACAATCCAATCATAAATAACGAAGTTATAGCACTTCAAAGATGGATTTTTGACCATAAAAATTGCTCAGGTCTCAGATATTGACAGGATTGGGTAATCTCTTACGAACATTTTTTGCACTGTGTCATCAAAATCGGATGAAAAATAAACGCTACATTCACAATTAAGTAAACATACCTCTTCTTGAGACACACACGTTGAAGTTACCAAGTGCGGTCGCGTTTTTGCTGTCGCTCCTGAGTTGAAAACAAAATCCTCGGTTTTCTCCTGTGTTTATCCCTGTGTAGGTGGTAAAGAGTTTACTAAGTGGAACTCCAACAATCGTGGGCACATATCTGGCGTATTGGCACCCAATGCGCAGCGCTGATCTCGCTGAGATGGCTGGATCCATTTGGTGAGCCTTGCTGTCCCGACACACAGAGGGGTGTTGGGGGCTGCCTGTCCTGTGTTTGTGGGTGTGTGTGGCACAACAAAAATTTGGCTCCAGCTTGATGTCATTGTGTTGATCATAATCAGCTGCTGGTAGTGTTGGTTAGCGGGCTAGACTAACACTACACTAACACCGATCTAACAGCTGCTTAACAGCGAGCTGTTAGCGCGCAGACGGCGGTTAAATTTAATTTAACGGCCCTACTTTTTAAATTCAAATTCGAATTTAAGTTTGCAGTTAATTTTAACTTTATAAGGAGGAAAAGTGCAAAGGTCACGGAACTGACTAACTGCCAACCCTTCCGCTGCGGCGGCACACATTAACAGGGCTCTGGCGACCGGGTCGGAGCGGTATAGCTCCCAACGGTAAAAAGTCAGAGGGAAACTTTTGGGCACCGCAGGACTCCTTATAGAGAAAAAATTTTAAATAGGCGGAAGAAACAAACGCACGATCCCATGGCCGAGCCCCATGGGGCGGCCTTAGCTGATGCTATTCTACTGGTAGGAGCAAGTGGCGATAAGGCGCACCTTGTAGCGTTTGCCAAATCTAAGAAGATGCCCAGAACGCCTTCCACGGATGAGCATGCGCCCTTATCGGCGCCTCCGAAAGTCTCTGAGAGCGTGTTTAATTTCAGGGCAGTCGGTGCAGAGACGGAAACACCCAAACGAGGTAGCGAATTTGAGAGCCCTACAAGTCCTCAGAGAAAAACTCCCCGGAGGAAGCCAAGGCCAAACCCTAGTCAGCTTCTAAATGAGCTAGATAGCATTCTGAGCGAGATATTATTCATGGTTGAGGACAAGAGGCAGGCGGTCCGCCACATCAACCTGGATATGAAGAAAATGCTCAAGCGGATGAAGGGAATCCAGCAGGAAGTTTATGCACACTTCCAAGAGGATTCGCATGATGTTTCTTCGCCGAAGGTGTGCTTTAAGTGCAAGGCAGTGTTGCAGGCAGAAGGACGCTCGCAAGTGGAGACCGCTTTGCAAACGTCACCCACAGCAGAGAACAGCAATATATGTACTGAAAAAGCTTCGCAAACGTCGTCAGTCAGTACCCATATCAGAGCAAAAGAAGTCGAGGCGCAAACCCAGCCACATCCTAAGATTGCCGATTCCGAGAGTTGCAGTACTGTGGATGGCCAGAGAGCACCGAAATCGAATGCAAGAAAGGTGGAAGAGAGTGAGGCGACAGGAAGAAGCGCTAAGCAGACTGGGAAGTCAGGTTATGGGTGGCAAAAGGTCGGACCCCATCCGAAACCTAAGCCGAAGCCCAAGCAGGCGCCAAGACCAAGGCTCAAGCCACAGGTGACAAAACCGGATGCGCTCATAATCCGCCCAAAGAGAGAAGCTACATATAGCGAGATCCTGAAAATGGTCACTCGCCGCCAGGACGACAAGCTGTGTGGTGTAGGTGTTTGTGTTAACAAAATACGACGAACGGCCAACGACTGTCTGCTGTTGGAGCTAAGCGGAACAGGTCTGGAGAACACTGAAGCTCTAAGGTATTAGGTGCAACAGGTTCTCGGAGAAAATGCGGAAGCACGAGCCCTTATACCGGAGACGCTCTTGGAGATAAGAGATTTGGACGAATTGGTCACATCGGAAGACGTGTTGGACGCGCTCACTGCCCAAACTGGGGTGGCGAAAGAGTCATGCTCTGTAAAAACCCTCCGAGCTTCCTCGCTGGGACCCAGACTGCTGGGTTCCCAGTAAGTTAAAGGATCAGCTTCTACGGGTAGAGATGCTTAAGGTGGGATGGACTAGGTGCCGGGTCAGAGAGAAAGACACAGGCGGACCACAAAGGTGCTATCGCTGTCTGGAGATGGGGCACATTGCAAAAAACTGCAAAAGTGACATAGACCGGAGCGCTTGTTGCTTTAGATGTGGTGCGACTGGTCACAAAGCTGCCACTTGCAGGAACACCCCAACATGTTTCCTGTGTCGAGACAGAGGCATGACAGCGCTGAACCATCAAGCTGGCTCTAACAGATGCCCGCTAATGATGCCCGAGGGCACTAAAAAACACTCACGATGCAACTAATTCAGCTAAACCTGAATCACTGCGTGGCCGCGCATGATCTTCTTGCGCAGACTGTGCACGAGCACGGCATAGACCTGGCTATTCTTAGCGAACCGTACAAACCATACTCAGTTGGCGAGTGGGCACCTGACCTTTCTGGCAAAGCAGCGATTTGGATATGCGGAAGTACTTCCCTGCATCTACAACAGGTATTCGCAGCAGAGGGCTTCGTCAGAGCAAAAGTAGGAGACCTGTGGGTGTATAGCTGCTATCTTGCTCCTAGTCTGGGGCATACAGAATTTGAAGCCATCTTGGACGACTTGGTTCGCGACGTTAGAGATCGCAGCAGGGTCGTTATTGCCGGCGACTTCAATGCTTGGTCCGAGGAATGGGGGAGCTGCAGGACAAATCCCAGGGGACGAGCCTTATTAGGCTCACAGAACACCTTCAGTAGATGCGGTATTGGATCAGTGATCGACCTGACTTTTGTCAGCAGCTAGCTCCTCCCATCAGCCACATGGAAAATTAGCCAGGTGTACACAGCGACCATGAGGCAATCATCTGCACAGTCGGCGACAGGAACACCGGACCAACTAGGGCGCCTCTGCACAAAGCCTTCTGTGCGAGGTCCCTCTGCAGAGAAAATGCGGTCACGGAGCTGACAAAAATTCGGGTTTCTGGAAGTGCACAGAATATGGCGGATCAATTGGCAGATCACCTGGAGACGGCTTGCAATGCAAGTATGACTCAGCGCAAGCCCTACAAGCGTCACCACATGCCGACTTATTGGTGGAACGACAGCATCGCTGATGCTCGTCGTCTATGTCTTCGGGCAAGAAGACTAAGTCAGCGATCGCGTGGTAGCGAGTCTTTTCAGCAACTCCATACGCTATACCGGGAGAGAAGAAGGGAACTCAAGACACTAATTAAGCAGAGCAAACGGGAGTGCATCTTGGACCCTTGTGACACTGCGGAGAATGACCCATGGGGCAGAGCCTATAAATCCGTAGTAAAGCGCCTATATGCAGGTAGACTACCGGGGCCTACGGATCCGGAAGCACTAAAAAGTATAGTGGAGACCCTATTTCCATTCAGGCCTGACGCCTTAAGCAATGCGCTTGATCTGGGCAGAGGTCCAGCTTCAGGCCACTTCATAGCAGAGGTCACGGCTGACGAAGTGCGTGTGGCAGCAAACAGCGTCAAACCTAACAAGGCACCCGGACCAGACGCTGTTCCAAACAGCTTGCTGAAGATGGCTTTGACGCTTCGTCCAGAGGTATTTGTCACGCTGTTCAACAAGTGCTTAATGGAATCGACATTCCCCGAAAGATGGAAACTGCAGAGGCTGGTGTTACTCCCGAAGCCTGGCAAGCCCCCAGAGGATGCTTCCTCATACAGACCCATCTGCCTGCTGGATACAGTTGGCAAAGTTCTGGAGAAGTTGCTGTGCAATAGGCTTAACGCAGCGGTAGAGGTGGCAGGCGGCCTTTCATCAAGCCAGTACGGGTTCAGGAAGGCAAAATCAACCATTGACGCCATCGGCAAAGTGGTGGAAATTGCAAAGGAAGCCATATCTTGAACGCGGTGGCGAGGGGGCAAAAAGGAGTATTGCCTGATTGTGACCCTAGACGTAAAAAACGCGTTCAACACAGCGGACTGGATGAGCATCTTAAACGCACTAGCGTCGTTCAGTATCCCGGCATACCTGTATGCCATGATCCGCAGCTACTTCTCGGGCAGGCAGTTGCTATACGAGACAGAGGATGGCATAGAAAGACATGATGTGACATGACATGACATCAGCGGGAGTACCTCAGGGCTCAGTTCTAGGGCCTCTTCAGTGGGACTGGAACTGGCAGCGCAAAAAACTGAGGCGGTACTAGTCAGCAGCCGCAAGAGAGTAGAAACGGCTACCATCTACGTGGGCAGGACAGAAGTGGAGTCGAAGCGCGCCATTCGTTACCTCGGTGTCATTATTGACACCAGGCTTTGCTTTCGCGAGCACTTGGAGTACGTGGAAAAGAGGTCCGCAGAGGCATGCAGAGCACTATCGCGCATAATGCCCAATACCCGAGACCCAAAGCACGAGCGCCGACGACTCCTTATGGGAGTCTGCAAGTCCATAATGCTTTATGCTGCCCCGGTGTGGGCCCACGCATTTGCGGTCCCGAGCTACAGCCGTGGAGTTGAGGCTGTCTACCGCCTGAGTGCAATTCGGGTATGCAGCGCTTTTAGGACTGTGTCGAACGAAGCTGCGTTAGTCATAGCGGGAATGGTGCCACTAGGATACCTGGCAGTGGAATCGGCAACTGTCTACAGTGCCTCGCGTGAGCGGTTGCCAAGGACAGCATACCCCGAGGAGAGAGCGGCAGCAAGAGAGGAAAGCCTAAGGAAGTGGCAGAACGCATGGGACTCATCCTCCAAGGGCCGCTGGACGTACAGGCTTGTACCCAAAATCAAGCCGTGGTTCGAGAGACCTCATGGAGAAGTAAACTTCCATCTCGCCCAATTGCTGAGCGGACATGGGTGCTTTAGAAGCTATCTCCACCGCTTCGGGCACGAAAACAGCCCCGAGTGCACTTGGTGTTGGGGAGGCACTCTAGAGGATGCACAACACGTCCTTTTCGAGTGTGGACGTTTCGAGCAGCAGAGGCTGGCACTCAGGGTGTCTGCAGGCGAGGAAGTTACCACCAGTAACTTCTGCGAGTTGATGGTGTCTAGCGAACGATTCTGGGACGCTACCAGCACTTTCGCAGCCAGTGCCCTAGGGGAACTTCGCAGACTGGAGCGATTGAGAAGGACATGAAGGCTATAAGGCGGTTGGGAGTCCCTGCGAAGCATTACCTAGCGGTCGTCCCTCAGGGGCACACAACTAATTTAGGTAAAGTCTAATATAGTCCTTTTAATGTGATAGGCAGAGTTTAAGTTAAGTTGTAGCAATAAACATGGAATATAAAAAAAAAAACCTCTTCTTGAGAGTATTATTAATTGTTGTTTTGCATGCTCTCCTACCCGTAACTCTGCGCTTTTTGTTTAATAAGTCACATAGGAGTATCTAAACAAAACAAAGTCACATCAGAGAGGAATTTAAGATACTGTCAATTAAAAAATTCCTCTCTGACATTGATATGTAACTAAAATATCGAGTTTTTGCTTGTTTTTCCAGTTTAAAAATCACATCTTAGCAAATTATAAGAATAAACATTGAACATTTGGAGTTTTTATTGCAGTTCAAGGTTTTAGTTTTAGTCACTGGTTTGTCACTGTTTGGTCACTGTTTTAGTCACTGTTTTGGTCACTGTTTTAGTCACTGTTTTAGTCACTGTTTAAGTCACTGTTTTAATCACTGTTTTGTCACTGTTTGGTCACTGTTTTATTCACTGTTTTTGTCACTGTTTTTGTCACTGTTTTGATCACTGTTAAGTCACGGTTTGGTTACTGCTTTAGTCACTGTTTGGTCACCGCTAATAAACCACTGCTATTGCTGTCTTGCAAAAATCAAAGCTGCTTACTTTGCAAAGTAAAAAGCGTAACCAAAGTCGCAAAGACCATCGTTATCTGGATTTGCCCCGCAGTCGACCGTCCGTTAAAGAGCTTCTTTTGTAAGAAACTTTTGTATTTTCTTAAAAAATAAAATTTGGGTTATTTCACCAATTGCTGCAAATGCGGAAGTATTTTTATCCGATTTCAATGACTAAGGGCAAAAAATTTTCGTAAGAGATTACCCAATCCTATCAATATCTGAGACCTGAGCAATTTTTATGGTAAGATTGAAAAAAACTTAAAACTAAAAACTTAGTAAAAGGCAGCAAAAAATTAAAAATTATCAAAATTTTTTATCCATCTATGAAGTTCCATAACTTCGTCAATTATGATTGGATTTTAAACAAACGTCGTTTTTTAAAAAATAATTTTATTATCTTTAATTTTTGTTCCAGCTTATACATATCGGTGGACTAAAACCGGAGAAAATGGCATTTTAGTAGACCTACCTTTTTTCAAAACACTTAAATTTAGCTATATCTCAAATACCGTTCAACTTTACACATATCTGAGAGTAGATTTGAATTCAGCGTGAAATTTTACATTACGATCAATTGCTTAAAGTGCCGGTTACAAAAACTTTTGAAATTTTGTGACATATAGTAGTGTTATCAGCCGCAATACGATTTGAATGCTGATGGTTGGAAAATCCCAAATAACATCCTTCTTGCTGACCCTAAATTCTACAAGTCCCAACGTATAGATCTGATTGTCGGAGCCGGTTTGTTTTTCGTCTTAATCTGCATTGGGAAAACTCATTTAGAGGACAGCACATTAATCCTCCAGGAAACTAAGCTCGGTTGGACAGTCTCCGGAAGTCTTTCTCATGAAAAATCCAGGAATTCGTTGTTAGTCGCTCTCGTTAAACTTTTTTGGGAAATAGAAAACTGCTATGCCTCATCATCTTCCGTTTTTAAGGAGGACTCACTTAGTGAACACCTCTTTCAGAAAAATAATACTTGACTCGAAAATGGCCAATACTCAGTCAAGCTTCCATTTAAGAGCGATCCCAACTTACTTGGGGATTGATACAGTCGTGCTCTTTGCAGATTTAAAAGTTTGGAAACCAAATTTGCTAAAAATCCTTCTGTGAAATTTATTCACGAGTATCTCGGCTTAGGTCAAATGTCTTTGGCATCGGTTCAAGATACATTGCCTAAGTTTTATTTGCCACATCATTGTGTTCACAAACTCGAAAGCACGACCACAGCTATTCGTGTCGTATTCGATGGATCCGTGAAAACCACATCTGGACAACAATTCAACCCAAGATTTTAACAACCTTTCTTCGATTCCGGTTCTTTATGATCGCATTGTGTGGAGACATATGTAAAATGTACCGCTGCGTTAGAGTCAGTCATCCTAATGAATATCTACAATGCATTCTCTGGCGCGACAACCCATCTAATGCGATCGTAGCTTATAAACTGGACACGGTGACGGTATAAAAACAGCGGCTTTTTTGGCAATTCGGGCCATGCATCAGTTGTCAATTGCTGAAGAACCTTCATTTCCTCTAGGATCGAAAATTGTTCCCTGAGATTTTTATGTGGACGATTTATTGACTGGTGGAGACACAGTTGAAGATGTCGTGGAGATTAAGCACCAAGTGAAGGAGGTCTTAAAACTTGGAAACTTTTCCATTCGCAAATGGTGCTTAAATGAGCCAGCAGTTCTGGCGGGCGAACTTAAAAACAAAAGGAAAAGATGTTAAAGTTCCGCGATGGTACGGATATTGCCAAGGACTTGGGCCTGGTATGGGATCCTCATTCTGACAACTTATTGTTTAGCTTTTCAAAAAATGCAAATGACGAACCAGTCACAAAACGCACCGTTTTGTCCACTACAGCCAGAACTTATAATCCGCTCGTTTTAATTTCGCCAAATGTCACAAAAGTCAAGATATTTATACAATCCCTATGGAAGAAGAAGCTAAATTGGGATGAAACACTACCGCAAGAATTGTACCTGGCTTGGCAAGATCTTGTCTCGCAGCTTTCAATTGTCAGCACCTTTAAATTTCCTCGATTTGTCATGCTTCCTAATGCCTCGATCCAAATAAATGCATTTTGTGATGCAAGCATGTTGGCGTATGGTGCTTGCGTATATCTTTGATCGGCAGCTCAAGAATTGGTTTCGGTGCATCTTCTATGCTCAAAGTCCAAAGTGGCACCATTAAAGTCACTTACTATCCATAAATTGGAATTGTCTGCTGCACTGATTTAAGCTGAATTGGTCTTTCATATCGCGAAGCACGTATCATTCCCTAGCGAATTCCATTGTAGGTCGGATTCGACAATCGCGCTTTCATGGATTCGTGAATCACCCTCGGAGTTTTTGTCTCTAATCGAGTGGCACAGATACAGGCGATGACGAAAGGAATGGTATGGCATCATGTACCAACGTTGATGAATCCGGCTGACATTCTGTCTCGGGGCTGCCCACTGAAGGAGCTACTTCATCTCAGTCTGTGGCATCATGGACCACAGTTTTTGAAATCTCCCTGCTCAGAATGGCCAAGAAATGTAGAACCCATAGAAAATCTAGAACGTCGTCGTAAGGTCTTGCTAGATAAATCTAAGCACGACATATCTGTGGATTGCAAATATCATAATTCCTTTGCCACTCTACAACGCATATTTGCTTATATATTCAGGTTCTGGCTTCTTCACCGGAAGAATAATCCAAGGCCCAAGGGTGATCTGACTGTTGAGGGTCTTCGCATGGGCACATACCTTCTCCTCAAGAACATTCAACAAGTCCATTTTGCGGCTGACAATGCAATGCTCTCTGAGAAGAAGGTGCTATCGTCCAAAAGCAGCATACTCTCGCTAAATCCATTTATCGATGAGCATGGACTGATTCGAGTTGAAGATCGTCTTCACAACTCACAGTTGGATTACGATGCCAATCATCCTATTTTATTGCCAAAGGGGCACCGAGTTACCAGAGCGATCATCATTCATTACCACCAGAAATTTCTTCATACTGGTCCTCAAAGCCTGCTTTCATCAGTGCAACAAGCATATTGGCCAGTTGGAGGCCTCAGACTGTTGGCAAGCGTCATCAACAAATGCCTGAGATGCTTTCGTCTGAAACCTCGATATGCAGAGCACATTATGGGCAGACTCCCTGCGGATCGTGTTAGGCCAAATCCAGCCTTTCATACAACTGGAATCGACTTCTGTGGTCCCTTTTACCATAAGGCAGAGATGCGAAACAAAGCACCCATAAAATGCTATATAGCCATTTTTGTTTGTTTTAGCACCAAGGCTACGCATCTTAAAGTCGTTCAGGATCTTTCGACAGCATCTTTTATTGCTTCGCTTAGGCGGTTCATCAGCATCTTAAAAAAACCACGAAATAGTATATGGACAGATAACGCAACAAACTTAGTGGGTGCTAAAAACGAGTTATCAGAGTTGAAGGATCTATTTTAGACCGATCCACATACCAACCAAGGCTGTTCGGGACCTGTCTTTCCCATGGCATTGATTGGAGTTTTATACCGCCACGCTCTCCACATTTTGGTGGGCTTTGGGAGGCAGCTGTTAAATCGGCTAAATTCCATTTTTTTCGCGTTGTCGGCTCTATTCTCACTGTAGATGAACTCCGAACTTTGGTGTGCGAAATCTCTGCCGTAATAAATTCTCTGCCGTACCAGCTACCTGTCGCTGTTGCAAGAGCGATCCAAGTGGCGAACACCACAACCAACTCTACAGGAAGGTGCCTTTGTTTTGCTGAAGGATGACAACCTTCCATCCATAAAGCGACTTTGTTGGGTAGAATCAACGGTCCCAGGCGAGGATGGCGTTCCCAGAGTGGCCATTGTCCGTAGTGCATCTGGACTGGCCAAAAGAGCAGTAGCGAAGCTAGCTGTCCGTTCTAACCACATCGGTTGAAAGTGAAGCTCTTTCAGCGGGAGGAGCATGTCCGGAGCAGAACGCCTAACTAATTTATTTATTTTAATGTAAATGCCATCAGGCCCACTGTTTGCTTTGCCAAATATAATTATGTAAACACAGATCATTTACGCAAACCTATCTAAGCTCAAAAGCTCTTTCGCTGCTTTGTTTATCTAAGCGAGCTTTCTAATGCATTTCTAATGCATTCTATGCGCCAGCTATCGACCACTCACTGCAGCTTCAGGGACCAGGCAATAAACACGTACATTTTTTCGAACTCGTGCCTTTTCCATTGTGGTTAATAATAGTGTTAAAATAATTAGCGAGGGTGAACATCGGTTCTCCTCTAAACAGTCCTACTTATAAATATTAACGTTACCAATTTAACCAATTTTATGTAAGCTCGTTCTTGGAACTGCCATTTCAATTCGGGAGATTAAAGATTGATCAACCAGAGCGAACCAGATCATTGCCTTTTTGACATTTCAATTTCTCGGAAATCAGTTGATAAAGTCGATGTGTGCAAATACTCGGAGTATGCAAGCTACTAGAGTTACTTTGGTGCTTGACCAGTATTGACCATATAGACAAAAATTTACGTACAGTTATGAGAGATAAACTTAATTTTGAAGTAGTACGACAAGCGTTTGCTAGGAAAGCGACCGACTAAATTTTAGTGATATAATATTTTCACAACATTTGCCAAAGCAACGCAGATTAAACAGCCGATTTGAGCGGACAAAACACTTTTTGTAACATTTGTCACGAACCAATCAATGAAAGTGATCTAGTGATACAACCACAGTTTCTTCTTGTGATCATACGTTTCATAGCGTTTGCATAACACAATATTTGCAAGAATCAGACTGCTGTCCCATATGTAAAATTCCATGTTCTTTGCCACAAATAACCGAAACTAACAGCACGCCGGCGGGCAACATACTTGATGCGTTAGCACTATCTGGTAGTCAAACTAGAGGTAGGAAGCAAAAGCAACCAGCTAATTCTCAACGAGGTGGACCAAAGACCAGAGGGTCGAGGCAATGCAAATCGCGGACGCATGCAGACTAGGTCTAGAAAACGTGACCAACCAGTAAACCAATACTTCGTTAGAAGCTTCCCATGCAAGAGAAGAAATAGCCTATATTGTACAATACAAGCAATACAAGCTCAGCAGTAACAGTTAATTCAAGATCTGACTTCGTTTATTCAGAGACAGTTGTTTTCCACGCAGCTAGGACGAAACATACACGTTAGTACTCAAGGAAGGGTAAATTCAAGCATGCCCATCCAGCTTCCGCAGCGGAGCAATCGCCAAACATCACCAATTTGGACTTGAATCAAAATGCCTTTCAGAACAGTAATAAATCAATAGGGCACAAGTTTCGGTTCACCCAAAGTTCCTAATATTATTCAGAGTTGGTGTATTATGCCCGGTTCTCACTACAGCACATTCTTGCATTCCTGCATTCTTGTGTCCGATGCAACTTTCACGCCATACCAAAATCATAACGGAACCAATTTGGATGCAGTTGTATCCGTGACTTTTCGAGTAGTGAATTGACAATTTATCGATAATTTTGCCTATCATACTGGTAACGTTACAACGTTACAATAAATAGCTGTATTACATTAAGCGCAAAAAAACAAAAGTAAATCGCCATGACAAACCAAGCAGGTAAGATTAATTATTATTTTATTTATTTATTAATATATCATCCTAGTGTTACAAGTAAAAATAATTAAAGTTTATAACACTAGCCACAAAGACAACAAAGTCAACTTAAAGCTAATATGTAAAATTTAAAATTAATTTATATTATTAATTTTTTAAATGATTTTTATTTTTTTTTTGTTGGTGTGATTATATTTATTTTGTACTGTAGTGTGTGTTGAGCTTAGCTTGAAATAGTGGTGGGCTACTTCTTGATTTTAGTTCATGTGGCAAGTTATTCCACAGGCGAACAGGTCAGTCTGCGTCAGAACTTGGTTAAATACTATTCCTAAATTATTTGCCTTTTCAACATATGGGTTAATCCCAAAAGTTTTAAGCCAAGGGCTGAAATTTAAAGTTGACCGAATTCCAAATGTTTGTTAACGGAATAACAGGATACATATTCAAGCTTCAAAATATATAAGCAAAATGGTTTTACGGTGGATGGTTTGCTCTTGATAGAGTTTTACCTACACCTACCTCATGCTTGCATTTATTCTTGAAAAAAATGGTATTTTTATTGGTCAAAAAAGTGGGCAAAACAGTCGTTTCAGTATTTAGCGCTTAGCTAAACTTAAAATTTGGTTCATTTTCTTATATTTAAGATAAACATCATATTTGTAAGATATCTAATATCCATTATAAAATTTAAATTTAAAATGGGTACATTGTGTGTAACGTCCACAACGGAAAATAGGGTTTTTTAAATTTAACAGAATGAATTTTAATAATTTTGTTTTCCAAACAAGCTTTATAAACAGAGTTTTTTATGCACTTTAGGTTAGGTTGCGATGGCTGAGGGCGACAAGTCACCCTCCCACTTAGGCCTCTTTGGGCCCATTGCGATGCCATATTTGTTCCCTGTTAACCCATTTTGTTAATGAGGTGGGTCCTCGTTACTGAACCATTGTGTGGACAGAATGAATTTTAGTAGAGCTGGGATCTCTAACGCGGATGTCTCTGATAGGTTAAGTAGGATAGGTTGACCTAGTGTCCTAAGTCTCCATCTACTCAGGGCGGGGCAATGGCAGAGGAGGTGTTCTACTGTTTCCTCTTCTTCTTCATACCTGCAGCTTCTGCAGAAATCATGGTGAGTGTCTCCTAGGCGTGCAGCGTGTCTGCCTATTAGACAGTGACCCGTTATGGTTCCCACCAGAAGCGATATGTGTTCTCTTCTGTGGCGTAAAAGCGTGGTGGTACGCTTTAGGTTTAGTGTTGGCCACGTAAGCCTCACTACCGCACAGGAGTTTGACTCATTTCCTTCTATGTTGCGTTGTCCAGGCACCCATTCTCGTGCGATCTCATTTAGAGATGAACGGTATTTGGTAAGCGTTTTGGTATTGTTGGTGTATGAGTCAAGGGCTTTAAGGGCGGCTTGACTATCTGAGTATATGAAGACGTTTCCTTCTCTGATTGGTAGTGTGCTAAGGTAGGTGGCTGCTTCCTGGATGGCCACCACCTCTGCTTGGCTCAATTTTAGGTTGGAGGAGAAGACTCCCCCTCCTACTTTTTCGTCAAGCTTAGAGCCATCAGTGTGGGGTAGGTTTTCCCACTCGTGCCGGCTTGAAATACAGACGTCGTATGATTTGAAGAACGTCGTTTGTGGTATACAGTATCATTGAGTATTGTTGAGTGTCCCGACTTACCCCCGTTCCAGGCATCGGATTCTCTTAGTCTAAGGGCTGTTGTTAAAGCCAGTTGCTATGATATAAGGTCTAGTGGAAGTTGGTGGAAAATTGTATTTAGCGCTTCCGTGGGTGTTGTTCGGAGAGCGCCGCTCATACAGATTTCCGCACTTCTCTGTACTTTATGCAGATTGTTGAGGACTGATTGTTTCTCAAGCGCTGGCCACCAAACTATTGCTCCGTAGAGAAGTATGGGGCTGACCACGGCTGTGTAAAGCCAGAGTACTATGAAAGGGGAAAAGCTCCATTTGCGGCCTATGGCCTTTTTGCACGAGAAAAGGGCAATGGTTGCCTTTTTATGCGCTCGTCTATGTTGTCATTCCAGAGTAGTTTCCTATCCAGGATGACTCCCAAGTATTTGGCATTGTCTCCAAATTTAAGGCTTACTCCATTGATTTTTGGGGGGATAAGATCAGGAATTTTGTACCTTCTGGTAAAAAGCACTAGTTCCGTCTTCGCTGGGTTTACGCCCAAGCCGCAAGATATTGTCCACTAAGCAAGAGTAGTCAGTGCGTTCTGCAGGAGGTCACACAGCGTCTGTGGAAATAGTCCACACTTGAAAATGGCAATATCATCCGCATAAGCCACCAATACGTGTCCCTCCGCCTCCATGAGCCGCAGCAGTCGGTTAACTGCTACAATCCATAGTAGCGGAGAGAGAACGCATCCTTGCAGAGTGCCTCTGTACACATATCTGCGAGCAGATGCGCCGCCAAGCTCGGAATACACCGACCTGCTGGTTAGCAATTGGTCGATGAATCTTACCAGCGATACATCCACTCCCACATATGTTAAGGCTGAGGTGATGGCTTTGGGTTGGATGTCTTTTATTTCAAGAGATCTTTCAATCTTTGAGATCAGAGAGTGCAGGGCGGTTTCGGTGGACCTACCCTTGCTGTTAGCATGTTGTGTGCTTGCTAGATGTGAGGGACTTATAATTTGTCTCAGGTGTGCGTCTATAAGTCTCTCAAGAGTTTTGAGTAGAAATGAGGATAGGCTGATTGGCCTATAATCGTTTGGTTTCACATGTGAAGCTTTGCCTGCTTTCGGTATGATTACCACTTTAGTTTCTCTCCATCTGGTGGGGATATAGTTGATTTTTAGACAGCTTTCATAGATTGTGTAAAGCCAAGTCATTGTGAACTCAATGCTGTGTTGTAGTTGGGCTGGAAATATGATATCTGGGCCAGGCGATTTAAATGGTTCGAAAGAATCGATAGCCCACTTAATGCTGGCCTCAGTGACAATGGTGTTCACATGGTTTGTAGAAAGGTCGGTTGGCTTAAATTGGGTTATTGGGTTAAGGGAGCATTTAGGAAAGTGAGTGCTTAGCAGAAGATCTAAAGATTCTTCGCTTGAGTCGGTCCAGGTTCCGTCTGTTTTTTGTAAGAGTCCTGGCGGTGTTGGTGAGCTTGCCAGGATCTTTCTGGTCGAGATGCGTCAGAAGTGAGTTATATATTACTACAATAGTTGGCCCAGGAGGAGCGTTTAGCCTTCCTGATAGCTTTCTTGTAGGTGTTTAGCCTTTGTTTATATAACTCCCAAGCGGTAGTTTGATCGTTATATTTGGCTACGTTGAATGCATGTCTGCACTCTTTCCGGAGCTTGTCAAGCTCTGCAGAGCAACAAGGTGGTTTAAAGGTGGATTTTATTTTCCTAGGGGGGCAAGCACTATTAAAAGAGACCGCATACGCATTGGTGAGCGTTTTGACAAGATCGTCTATCTGATTCCCCGTCCTAGGTGTATATGGTGGGGACGGTTCAAGTTTTTGTGAGAGAAGTTTGTTGTGTACTTCCCAGTTTGTTTTTTTCGGGTTCTGTATCTTTTTGGGTGAAGGACACTTGTATGTTAGAAGGACCTCTATGTATCTGTGGTCAGAGAAGGAGTGCTCTGGCAGCACCTTCCATGAAACCAATTGATCACAGAGGTCTTCGGAGATAAGGGTAATATCCAAGACCTCCTTTCGATTTTTTATAATAAAGGTAGGGTCGATTCCTTGATTAGCGATATGCAGATTTGTCTGTAAAAGGTAATTGTACAGTGACTCACCGCGCTCGTTGATATCTGTGCTGCCCCATAGTGTGTGGTGTGAGTTGGCATCGCCTCCTAAGATGAGGCTTGTGTTGGTTTGTGTGCTGTATCCGGTTAGGTCCCGGAATAAAGTAAGTGGTGGAGAGCTCTCGGTGTCATGAGCCATATAAAAAGAGGCCAGTCTGATGGTCGAACTCCCCAGTTCCAGGCTGACAGTGGTGATGTCTCCATCACTGAACTGAGGAAGTAGAAGTGTGTTAAGATGTTTTTTGGTTAAAATACATGTTCTGATTTTTCCCTTACCCTTGGTGTGGAAAATGGTATATTTTGGTGTCCTCAACCATTCTGTCACCAGAAATCCATGGCTCTTGGACAAACACAATATCTTCTTCGCCCGGGGATAGACGAAGTAGAAGTGCAGAGGCTTCTGCTTTAGAGTGGTGCAGGTTTATTTGTAGCACACGTATCATTTCCAGAGAATCTCTTCTCCGTCAACGTGGCATCGGCATCCTCCGGTTGGAGAAGCTCCTGCTCGGTGTATAGGCGCCCGAAGGCTGGTCCATAGTCTGAACCACCTGAGATGTAACCAGACCGTTCCTCTTGTTGAGGGGTGCGCTCTACTTCCATCTCATCATCACTACGGTCCTCCTCCTCCACATCAACGCTTGCAGCTAAGCTTACGAGCACTGATGTGTCGGTCTTGGACACGTTCATGAATACCTTTTAGAACCCATAGTTCAGGATTCCATCGCATTTGGTTAAATGCTCGGCCGTTTCGTCATCAACCTCAAAGGTGACCAAAGTGGTTGCTCTGGTTGAGCGTTCCACTTTGATAACCTTCCAGTTACTGGTGGGTACCCCAGGATTCATGACTTTCATGAGTTGAAGTATTTTTTCTAGTTCCGCAGGGTGTACGGGTAACCAGGCCCTGGCACTCCGACAAGATGGTATCCTTGGTGTCCACAACTCTCAGCTTCGCTCCAGGGTATACTTCACCCACCTTCGAAATGGCGGACTTGTAGAACCACCCATCTCTCGTCCTCACTCGCTACTAGCCGAATATTGCCCTGGAACTAGCTGGGAGGTGCCCCTGGGTTTTCCAGAAGCACATAAAGGGCAACACGGCTTGTAGCTGCCTCAATCCATTTCCAGTGGTGCTTGAGAATTGTGCCGTGTGGGTTGCTGTCGTCCAAAACGCCCATAATCTTTTTATTTTATGCCATCTCGGAAAAGGAGACCCGAAGAGGGGCTCAATAAGTCTTTGGCCGTTTGGATGACAGCGGTTGCTGCTCATCCATAGACCGATCCCTCTTCGTAGTGGATGGCTTATTAGGTGGGTTCACCTTTGCCGGCTGGTCGCTTCCAGCAGCTGGTTGCTGCCAGGGAAGGGTCATTTCCATGGTAAAGTTTGAAAGAATTTCCCTCGCCCAGGCAATGTCTTCCTGGACCTCCTTCGACGTCTGCTCCTTCCCGATTGGGTTGGTTGCCAGACGTTTTGGGATTCTGTACGCCTTGCCTTGATCAGCGGTTCCGACCTTGGTTGGGTTGGGTCTGGTATACACCACGGCCCATCTACAAACTTTCTTGGTGCCCTTTGCTGTCTCATGGGTCGAGGCCCCAGCTGCTGGTTGCTGGCTGGGGAATTTCTTCCCAGAGACAGCAGAGGACTTTTCACTGTTTGTAACAGAAGACGTGCTGCTCCCACCCGTGTGTAGTGGCTTGGCGATTGCATTATTTGCGGCCTTCGGTACCGCACCTTTTGATAGTGAGTTGGTGTTGTTATTCATCTGTTAAAAATTTGGAGTGAATTAAAGTAATATAAAATAAAAATAATAATTGGGATTGTGATTAATGATTATGTTATTAGCCATTTGAACCACCAGACTCCCATTTTACACAATTTCCCATCGCTTCCGCTGCTTTTAAACCTGTTTCGTTTAGTATATTATAATAAAATGGTAGATAAACTATTTTTTATCAATATACAGACTACGGCACATGAAAGAAAAGCAAAGGAAACAAACGAAAATTTTTATAAGCTTTTACAAGAATCTGGCTGTAAAACGGCTAAAAGCACGCACACCAAAGTCACAGCTTAAAAGTGCCAGAACTAATTGGTATTAGCAGTGACGCGTTAGGCCTTTTTTGTGGCGTAACGAATTGATCAAATGACGTAAGGGTGTGTACTTACGTCGTTAACCAAAACCAAAAACTTTAAAATATTTAAATAAAAAAGGTTATGGATTGCTACAGATCGAACTCCTAAGCGTTGCACTGCACTTCACTTGTGTTAGGGTGCTTTGCACTGAGTGGGCTAGTTCACTGGTGGGTGGTAGTGGATGCACACACGTGCGTCTGCCGGCGGCCACAAAAGGGGGTGTTGCAGAAGCAGGTTCAGGTGCAGGTTCAGCAAAAGCAAAATAGCTTTGAGTTGATAAAAACTCGCGTGGCACTTTGGTGGTTTAAACGACGCTATTTATGCATAACAAGCGGTTTTAAATTTAATTTTTTGATTTGTTCGCGGAGCAAAACAAAAAGTTCAACCTTACGATCAGTGTGACCAGATCGTACTTTATGCACTTTAATCTAATGAAAAAAAAATACCTTGATTTCACTTTTTTTTGAAAAATATTAATGGCAAAGTGTGTAACGTCCGCAACGGCATGAAAATACTGATATAATCCATTTGAATATTATGAGGTGGAAGTAGTTGTTTATAATGGATTTTTGCCTGCTGAATCTGAATCTGGGCCTTAAAATGCTCTATGTTGCCGACAACTCGAAAAACTTAACCTCAAACAAAATACTTAACCTGCGATCCCCCAAAATGCAATGCTGGGTTCACCTTTGCTTGCTCATGTAATTAAACGTTTTAAAGCTGCATCTATTTTAAGAAATATCAGCTTTTTTCATGAACATATTCCAAGCGAACAAGGCCGTACCCTAAAAGGGGTCAGACGAGCGCAACTTATTTAGAGATTAACTTAAAAATCTTCTCAAACCTAAAATATATTGTTCCTGAAAATTAAGAATTAGTAATTAGTTGCCAAACAACCCCTCTCAACCACACCCCCTCCCCCCGGCCCCCTGCAAAATTCGATGGTACGTCCATGCATGCAATGTTTACGTACTGCATTTATCGATAGAAAGCTTTAATAAATTTTTGCTTTGATCTCATAGTTTGCCAAACTTCATTTCAATTATAAACGTGCATGGTGACAAATTAACTCTTATTTATTAAAATGAGTTCAAATGCTTCGCTCGCTTTGCATCAATTTGTTACTAATTTATCATGCTGGTAATATCTTATAGTGTGATGCTTTCAAAATGTTCATGGAGCTGTTCAAATGAAGATCAATAGAGTTGCATACAACAACTTTCCGCATATTTATTAACTTTGTGGGTTGATTTCAAAAATATTTAAAGTCACGTATTCCGAACTTTTTTTTGAATGTAGCTCATAAAATACGTTTGGAGCTAATTGCTGGAAACTACACTTTTATACAATCTTGACCACAAATATTCTACACATGGTGCTGAATTTGTCGAAAAAACTGTCGTTGTTAAATTTTCGTTATCGTCATTGTTCTCGTTACCGTTACTGTTGCCGCTATCGTCATAATTTTCGTTATCGCTATCGTTATCGCTATTTCTTATACTATCCTTACAAACTTAGTTTCATGTCAATCGGATTCGTATTTCCAATAAACGGAAAATCAAATTACAAATTAATTTTTTTTAACGGTCCTTACAAACAGAGTTTCAAGTCAGTCGGATGAAAAACAGTTTTTCAGATACAGAATTTTCCTAGAGTTTTCCGACCCTACTATCGAATTTTCCGACATTGCAAACTGGTATCTCAATTTATCATACTAACTATCCCTACAAAATGAGTTTTAAGTCAATCGGATGAAACTTCACTTACTATTCTTTCAAATCGAATTTCAATTCAATCGGGTTAATTATAGTTACTTAGCTTGCAGACTTTTCGGTGCATTTTTCGACTCTACGGTCAAATTTTCCAACATCGGAAAATGACATGTCAACTTATTTCACTTACTTTCCTTACAAATCGAATTTTAAGTCAATCGGATGAAAAATAGATTTTTGCATTTCAAATTTTTCCGGGAATTTTCCTTGTGGGCGGATTTTAAGAGCTTCAAGTCAATCGGATGGTAAATAAAATTTTCCCCATTCAATCTTTTCAGACGCTTTTGCTGGAATTTTCCGGCCCTATGGTCAAATTTTCCAACATCGGAAAATGACATCTCAATTCACATAACTTACTTTCTTTAAAAACCGAATTTCAAGTCAATCGGATGATATATAGCTATTTAGCACGCAGAATTTTCCGGGAATTTTCCGACCTAACGGTCAAAATTTTCAACATCTGAAAATGACATCTCAATTCACATCACTTACTTTCCTTACAAACCGAATTTCAAGTCAATCGGAGGAAATATAATTATTTAGCATGCAGAATTTTCCGAGAATTTTCCGACTTAACGGTCAAATTTTCGAACATTGGAAAATGACATCTCAATTTATATCACATACTATCCTTACAAACCGAATTTCAAGACAATCGGGTGAAAAATAGATTTTTGCAAATCGAATTTTCTCGACAATTTTCCTTGTGGGCGGATTTTCCGAAATCGGAAAAAAAAAACTTGTAAAATTATTTCGCATACTTTGCTTACAAACCAAGTTTTAAGTCAATCGGATAAAAAATAAAATTTTCCCCACAGAAACTTTTCCGACGCTTTTCCGGCTTTTCCGGTTGAAATTAGTACTCACCTTCAGCATAAGACAAAACTACCGTAAACAAATTCAGCTTCCTATCTGTAATGGTTTGGGCTGCACGACGGTCACCAGTCAGTCAGTCAGGTTGAACAACTTTATATATATAGATAAAACTAGCGTATCACCCGGCGCGCTTCGCCGCTGTCATCATAAGGGTAGTCGTTATCATTATCATTATCTCTATTGCTATCGTTATCGTTATCGTTATCGTTATCGTTATCGTTATCGTTATCGTTATCGTTATCGTTATCGTTATCGTTATCGTTATCGTTATCGTTATCGTTACCGCTACCGCTACCGCTACCGCTACCGCTACCGCTATCGTTACCGCTACCGCTACCGCTACCGCTACCGCTACCGCTACCGCTACCGCTACCGCTACCGCTACACGCTACCGCTACCGCTACCGCTACCGCTACCGCTACCGCTACCGCTACCGCTACCGCTACACGCTACCGCTACCGCTACCGCTACCGCTACCGCTACCGCTACCGCTACCGCTACCGCTACCGCTACCGCTACCGCTACCGCTACCGCTACCGCTACCGCTACCGCTACCGCTACCGCTACACGCTACCGCTACCGCTACCGCTACCGCTACCGCTACCGCTACCGCTACCGCTACCGCTACCGCTACCGCTACCGCTACCGCTACAATTCGTTACCGCTACCGCTACCGCTACCGCTACCGCTACCGTTATCGTTATCGTTATCGTTATCGTTATCGTTATCGTTATCGTTATCGTTATCGTTATCGTTATCGTTATCGTTATCGTTATCGTTATCGTTATCGTTATCGTTATCGTTATCGTTATCGTTATCGTTATCGTTATCGTTATCGTTATCGTTATCGTTATCGTTATCGTTATCGTTATCGTTATCGTTATCGTTATCGTTATCGTTATCGTTATCGTTATCGTTATCGTTATCAGCTATCGTTATCGTTATCGTTATCGTTATCGTTATCGTTATCGTTATCGTTATCGTTATCGTTATCGTTATCGTTATCGTTATCGTTATCGTTATCGTTATCGTTATCGTTATCGTTATCGTTATCGTTATCGTTATCGTTATCGTTATCGTTATCGTTATCGTTATCGTTATCGTTATGGTTATGGTTATGGTTATGGTTATGGTTATGGTTATGGTTATGGTTATGGTTATGGTTATGGTTATGGTTATGGTTATGGTTATGGTTATGGTTATGGTTATGGTTATGGTTATGGTTATGGTTATGGTTATGGTTATGGTTATGGTTATGGTTATGGTTATGGTTATGGTTATGGTTATGGTTATGGTTATGGTTATGGTTATGGTTATGGTTATGGTTATGGTTATGGTTATGGTTATGGTTATGGTTATGGTTATGGTTATGGTTATGGTTATGGTTATGGTTATGGTTATGGTTATGGTTATGGTTATGGTTATGGTTATGGTTATGGTTATGGTTATGGTTATGGTTATGGTTATGGTTATGGTTATGGTTATGGTTATGGTTATGGTTATGGTTATGGTTATGGTTATGGTTATGGTTATGGTTATGGTTATGGTTATGGTTATGGTTATGGTTATGGTTATGGTTATGGTTATGGTTATGGTTATGGTTATGGTTATGGTTATGGTTATGGTTATGGTTATGGTTATGGTTATGGTTATGGTTATGGTTATGGTTATGGTTATGGTTATGGTTATGGTTATGGTTATGGTTATGGTTATGGTTATGGTTATGGTTATGGTTATGGTTATGGTCCTGGTTATGGTTATGGTTACTGGCCGGTATATGGTTATTATAAAATTTCGGTGAAAGGCCAATTTGAAACGATTGATCAAGAAACAATTTTACGATATTTTAGTAATTTAACAAATTTTCACAATAATAAAGCACAAAGTGACCAGTTCAAAAACAGTTAACCTTTTATTTTAAAATAGGTTTTAAAACTACCAAAGAACTGCATTTTACAAAAACAAAACATTTTAATATACCAATGGGAACGCCAGCTGTGTCAACTTTAACAAGCAAATTTGCGTACAAATGTAACTTCCGCAACGCAGGATTAGCCCATATTCCTTTTGATTATCTCCAATATATAGGCTCTCTCAAGAGTCCTAACATCAATGTCTTTTTCGAATATTACAAGGCAATTACACTTTAAAGGATTTAATCCAAGTCCATTGGCCATTCTGTAATTGATTGCAGTGTGGTATGACCAAATATCATATTAAGCATTCCCAACCAATGTAAGGGTATTATAAACCAAACATAGAATAATACACATAGTGAAACTTTGTTGCTACAACATACACATAACTCAAGTACATTCGAAATATGATCGTCCACTTATGAGTGGCCTGACCAAAGCGGGAGATATGCAACGTCTGCATTTCTACCGCTTGGCAGTCCATTGCTTGCCTTACGTGTATGTTCAATGTATATGTATTAAGCATCTGCATATATGTAAACGGTCACTACAAGCTCCCGTTCTGCCGCTGCCGGTGCCGCGACAGAGACACATATCTACATAATAATTCTAAGCGGCTGATCCGCTGCCAGCGTAACTGGCAGCGCAGGGCGTAAGCAGCTATGTTGTCTTTTTATAAAAAAAAACCTTTTTTCAATCAATAAATGAACTTCAAACTAAAACGTTGTAGTTGTTTAAACTACAGCAGATTATAGTTATACACATTCATTAATTTTACATAAAGGACGATTGATATACAATTGGACGTCATCTGCATACATATGGAAATAACATTTAGACAGGATAATTTGAAGATCATTCACATACACAGAAAACAATAATGGACTTAATACTGAGCCTTGAGGAACACCACGTATCTATATGTGATATGTGATATGCCCATCATCTAATTGGTTTCGAATGTCGTCCGATACTTTTAGTAGTGTAGTGATACAGCTTCGATTTTTCCTGAATCCTGACTGATTCCGGATTAAGTAGATGTGCGAGAAAAGGCTAGCCGCAAAGCATTCGAAAACTTTCGATAAGTATGGCAAGATAGATATCGGCCAATATTCATTTTTTTGTTTAGCAACTGGAATTATTTTCGCTACTTCCACATTTCAGGAAACGTGGAGGTAGTGAGGACTGTATTCATTACATGTGCAACGTGTTTAAGAATTTTGGACAGGATAATTTTTATAAACTTGCGCATTAGATTTTATCTTAAGTATAGCTTGAAGGACATCACATTGGCTAACACACGCAAAACTAAAGCTACTATCACAGAGTCTATCAGGTAGACTGTTCAAATACTGATCGCAGGTAACTTCTAGCACTTGATTTAGTTCGTTAACATCCGTATCACAGTTATTTGGAGCTTGTTGTTGTCCAATGCCCAATCCTTTTATCCCTTTCCACGATTGACTATTTATAATTGCACAATTAAATTTATTGCACATTTATTGGCTTTTAGCAGAAAAGATCATTGTGTTGACAAAGTCAGTCTTGTACCTTTTTCAGTTTTGGTACGCTTGATCACGGACTAGTATGGCTCGTCTAATTTCAGCACTGAACCAAGGGATTCCCCTTGGCCTAATGATTCTACTTTTGAGGGGTACAAACGTGTTATAAAGGGTAATGTTAGACTGAAGGTGCTCAACTTGAGCGTCCACATTGGGTAGAAGAAACAATCTGTCCCAGTCACATTTATTGTATTCAATTTCTAATAGGCCATAGTCAAGAAAAACATTATAAGTGAGAATAATGAGGTCATGTTTTGAATAGGCAGGTACGAAAATTTCGCTTCGGAGGAGCTCCTTTAACCTTGGAGGAAGGGACTGCCGACGTGGTTTTAGTTCAGGAACCTCGGATAGCGGCGGAAAACAAGGTCTCTGAGCTAAAGTAGATAAGAAAAGGCATCTATGCGTATCTAATGACCAATTACAGCACGGACGACCTCACTGTTGTGGCCATGGAGGGTGGCAGGGACGAGCCAACTCTTATGGCGTAATGCTACATGGCACATGAGCGAGAGGCACCACCGCAACCCCTCGTCATCGGAACGGACGCCAACACAACCCACACTGTGTGGGGCAGCCCGGACATCAACGACAGTGGTGAGTCTCTCTTAAATTGTATCAAGCAAACCAGTCTAAGTGTACAAAACGTTGGAGACGTACCCACATATGTGGGACCAACCTCGGCCAACGTCCTAGACTTAAACATGACCTTAGGGAACAGTACTCAGGCGTCAGAATGGGGAGTTCTTGATAAACCCTCCTTCTCTGACCACAAGTACATCCAGTTCAAGATCCAGTTCGACTATTGTTAAACTAGAAACGTCTATAGGAAACACCGGAATACCGACTGGGTGAAGAACCTTAAGACAGTGGAATCAAAACTGCCGACGCCAACGCCCATCTGCTCGGCGGGACATATTGAGAAGTCCGTGAAGACGCTCACTGTCAATCTCATCGAAACATACAAAACCTCGTGTAAGCTCACAGTTATAAAAAGGAGAACCAGACCCCCCTGGTGGACCCCAGAACTGAAAGAGCAGATGAAGGACGTCCAGGAATGCTTAAAACTCGCCAAACAAGCGGATGAAGTGATCATCTGGGAGGAGTATAAGATAAGACTTCGCTTATTCAAAAAAGATGTAACGAAGGCAAAGCAACATTCATGGAGAACCTTCTGCTCCATCTTAGAGAAGGTCTTGGAAGCAGCCAGACTCAGGAAGCTGCTTTCAAAGCAGCCACCTATGCAGAGTCAACTAAAAACGGACGAAAGTCAAGAGTCAAGAGTATGCCTTGGGAGGATTCCTTAATATATCTGGTGCATTCAACAACATCTGGTTATGGTGATGGTTATGGTTATGGTTATGGTTATGGTTATGGTTATGGTTATGGTTATGGTTATGGTTATGGTTATGGTTATGGTTATGGTTATGGTTATGGTTATGGTTATGGTTATGGTTATGGTTATGGTTATGGTTATGGTTATGGTTATGGTTATGGTTATGGTTATGGTTATGGTTATGGTTATGGTTATGGTTATGGTTATGGTTATGGTTATGGTTATGGTTATGGTTATGGTTATGGTTATGGTTATGGTTATGGTTATGGTTATGGTTATGGTTATGGTTATGGTTATGGTTATGGTTATGGTTATGGTTATGGTTATGGTTATGGTTATGGTTATGGTTATGGTTATGGTTATGGTTATGGTTATGGTTATGGTTATGGTTATGGTTATGGTTATGGTTATGGTTATGGTTATGGTTATGGTTATGGTTATGGTTATGGTTATGGTTATGGTTATGGTTATGGTTATGGTTATGGTTATGGTTATGGTTATGGTTATGGTTATGGTTATGGTTATGGTTATGGTTATGGTTATGGTTATGGTTATGGTTATGGTTATGGTTATGGTTATGGTTATGGTTATGGTTATGGTTATGGTTATGGTTATGGTTATGGTTATGTTATGGTTATGGTTATGGTTATGGTTATGGTTATGGTTATGGTTATGGTTATGGTTATGGTTATGGTTATGGTTATGGTTATGGTTATGGTTATGGTTATGGTTATGGTTATGGTTATGGTTATGGTTATGGTTATGGTTATGGTTATGGTTATGGTTATGGTTATGGTTATGGTTATGGTTATGGTTATGGTTATGGTTATGGTTATGGTTATGGTTATGGTTATGGTTATGGTTATGGTTATGGTTATGGTTATGGTTATGGTTATGGTTATGGTTATGGTTATGGTTATGGTTATGGTTATGGTTATGGTTATGGTTATGGTTATGGTTATGGTTATGGTTATGGTTATGGTTATGGTTATGGTTATGGTTATGGTTATGGTTATGGTTATGGTTATGGTTATGGTTATGGTTATTCGGTCGGTATATGGTTATTATAAAATTTCGTGAAAGGCCAATTTGAAACGATTGATCAAAAACGATTTTACGATATTTTAGTAATTTAACAAATTTTCACAATAATAAAGCACAAAGTGACCAGTTCAAAAACAGTTAACCTTTTATTTTAAAATAGGTTTTAAAGAACTCCCAAAGAACTGCATTTTACAAAAAACAAAACATTTTAATATACCAATGGGAACGCCAGCTGTGTCAACTTTAACAAGCAAATTTGCGTACAAATGTAACTTCCGCAACGCAGGATTAGCCCATATTCCTTTTGATTATCTCCAATATATAGGCTATATCAAGAGTCCTAACATCAATGTCTTTTTCGAATATTACAAGGCAATTACACTTTAAAGGATTTAATCCAAGTCCATTGGCCATTCTGTAATTGATTGCAGTGTGGTATGACCAAATATCATATTAAGCATTCCCAACCAATGTAAGGGTATTATAAACCAAACATAGAATAATACACATAGTGAAACTTTGTTGCTACAACATACACATAACTCAAGTACATTCGAAATATGATCGTCCACTTATGAGTGGCCTGACCAAAGCGGGAGATATGCAACGTCTGCATTTCTACCGCTTGGCAGTCCATTGCTTGCCTTACGTGTATGTTCAATGTATATGTATTAAGCATCTGCATATATGTAAACGGTCACTACAAGCTCCCGTTCTGCCGCTGCCGGTGCCGCGACAGAGACACATATCTACATAATAATTCTAAGCGGCTGATCCGCTGCCAGCGTAACTGGCAGCGCAGGGCGTAAGCAGCTATGTTGTCTTTTTATAAAAAAAAACCTTTTTTCAATCAATAAATGAACTTCAAACTAAAACGTTGTAGTTGTTTAAACTACAGCAGATTATAGTTATACACATTCATTAATTTTACATAAAGGACGATTGATATACAATTGGACGTCATCTGCATACATATGGAAATAACATTTAGACAGGATAATTTGAAGATCATTCACATACACAGAAAACAATAATGGACTTAATACTGAGCCTTGAGGAACACCACGTATCTATATGTGATATGTGATATGCCCATCATCTAATTGGTTTCGAATGTCGTCCGATACTTTTAGTAGTGTAGTGATACAGCTTCGATTTTTCCTGAATCCTGACTGATTCCGGATTAAGTAGATGTGCGAGAAAAGGCTAGCCGCAAAGCATTCGAAAACTTTCGATAAGTATGGCAAGATAGATATCGGCCAATATTCATTTTTTTGTTTAGCAAGTGGAATTATTTTCGCTACTTCCACATTTCAGGAAACGTGGAGGTAGTGAGGACTGTATTCATTACATGTGCAACGTGTTTAAGAATTTTGGACAGGATAATTTTTATAAACTTGCGCATTAGATTTTATCTTAAGTATAGCTTGAAGGACATCACATTGGCTAACACACGCAAAACTAAAGCTACTATCACAGAGTCTATCAGGTAGACTGTTCAAATACTGATCGCAGGTAACTTCTAGCACTTGATTTAGTTCGTTAACATCCGTATCACAGTTATTTGGAGCTTGTTGTTGTCCAATGCCCAATCCTTTTATCCCTTTCCACGATTGACTATTTATAATTGCACAATTAAATTTATTGCACATTTATTGGCTTTTAGCAGAAAAGATCATTGTGTTGACAAAGTCAGTCTTGTACCTTTTCCAGTTTTGGTACGCTTGATCACGGACTAGTATGGCTCGTCTAATTTCAGCACTGAACCAAGGGATTCCCCTTGGCCTAATGATTCTACTTTTGAGGGGTACAAACGTGTTATAAAGGGTAATGTTAGACTGAAGGTGCTCAACTTGAGCGTCCACATTGGGTAGAAGAAACAATCTGTCCCAGTCACATTTATTGTATTCAATTTCTAATAGGCCATAGTCAAGAAAAACATTATAAGTGAGAATAATGAGGTCATGTTTTGAATAGGCAGGTACGAAAATTTCGCTTCGGAGGAGCTCCTTTTAACCTTGGAGGAAGGGACTGCCGACGTGGTTTTAGTTCAGGAACCTTGGATAGCGGCGGAAAACAAGGTCTCTGAGCTAAAGTAGTAAGAAAAGGCATCTATGCGTATCTAATGACCAATTACAGCACGGACGACCTCACTGTTGTGGCCATGGAGGGTGGCAGGGACGAGCCAACTCTTATGGCGTCCTGCTACATGGCGCATGAGCGAGAGGCACCACCGCAACCCCTCGTCATCGGAACGGACGCCAACACAACCCACACTGTGTGGGGCAGCCCGGACATCAACGACAGTGGTGAGTCTCTCTTAAATTGTATCAAGCAAACCAGTCTAAGTGTACAAAACGTTGGAGACGTACCCACATATGTGGGACCAACCTCGGCCAACGTCCTAGACTTAAACATGACCTTAGGGAACAGTACTCAGGCGTCAGAATGGAGAGTTCTTGATAAACCCTCCTTCTCTGACCACAAGTACATCCAGTTCAAGATCCAGTTCGACTATTGTTAAACTAGAAACGTCTATAGGAAACACCGGAATACCGACTGGGTGAAGAACCTTAAGACAGTGGAATCAAAACTGCCGACGCCAACGCCCATCTGCTCGGCGGGACATATTGAGAAGTCCGTGAAGACGCTCACTGTCAATCTCATCGAAACATACAAAACCTCGTGTAAGCTCACAGTTATAAAAAGGAGAACCAGACCCCCCTGGTGGACCCCAGAACTGAAAGAGCAGATGAAGGACGTCCAGGAATGCTTAAAACTCGCCAAACAAGCGGATGAAGTGATCATCTGGGAGGAGTATAAGATAAGACTTCGCTTATTCAAAAAAGATGTAACGAAGGCAAAGCAACATTCATGGAGAACCTTCTGCTCCATCTTAGAGAAGGTCTTGGAAGCAGCCAGACTCAGGAAGCTGCTTTCAAAGCAGCCACCTATGCAGAGTCAACTAAAAACGGACGAAAGTCAAGAGTCAAGAGTATGCCTTGGGAGGATTCCTTAATATATCTGGTGCATTCAACAACATCTCCACGGAGGCGATAATGCGCAGCCTAAGAGCTGTATCAATACATAAGGCTTTGGACTCGTGGATATACAACCTGCTGAGGTGCAGAAGAGTACAAGCCGAATGGGGTACCACAGCAATGACGAAGGAGGCACAAAGCGGCACGCCTGAAGGCGGAGTACTGTCACCCCTTCTATGGAACCTTGTGGTTAACGAACTGCTAACGAAATTCTGCAGAAAAGCATCCAAGATAACCGCATATGCCGACGACATAAGCATAATTATCGTGGGAGAATGTCCATCGACTCTGAGCTCAATTATGGACTCTACACTCAAAACAAGAAAGAAAGTCGGTCAAGCCCGACTATAACATACTCTGTACCAAGAAATTTTGTCTTTTGATCATAACTCGAAAACCGTTCATCCGATCTTCTTCATTCCTTTGGCGGATCGATAAGTTATTCTAATAACTAAATATGTCCAGAAGGAAGAAGCCATCTATCTTCAAAACTGTGGGAGATATGACGTTTTTTCTAAATTGCGGGGGCGGGAGGGGGCGTAAAAAAAATTGAAAATAAACTTGATCTGCCTGCAGACATAAGAAGCATATGTCCCATACACGTCAAACCTCTATCTCTTACCATCTCTAAGATCTGTGCGTTCATACGGACAGACGGACAGACGGACATGGCTATATCGACTCGGCTGTTGATGCTGATCAAGAATATATATACTTTATGGGGTCGGAGATGCTTCCTTCTGGATGTTACATACTTTTGCACAAACTTATTATACTCTATGTACCTATGGTACAGAGTATAAAAATACTAAAATGGGTCGCAGAAGCCGGACTTAGTACTAATGCGAAGAAGACGGACCTAATTCTCTTTACCAAGACATACAAGGTATCGCAATGGACTCCACCTAAGATAAATGGAATATCAATAACGCCAAAGAATAACGTTAAATACCTTGGAGTAGTAATCGATAGTAAACTGTCATGGAAGCCAAACGTAGTAGTGTAGTATGACCAAATATAATATTCAGCATACCCAACCAATGTAAGGGTATTATAAACCAAAAATAGAATAACACATATAGTGACACTTTGTTTCTATAACATACACATAACTCAAGTACATTCGAAATATGATCGTCCACTTATGAGTGGCCTGACCAAAGCGCGAGATATGCAACGTCTGCATTTCTACCGCTTGGCAGTCCATTGCTTGCCTTACGTGTATGTTCAATGTATATGTATTAAGCATATGCATATATGTAAACGGTCACTACAAGCCCCCGCTCTGCCGCTGCCGCGACAGAGACATATATATACATAAGAATTCTAAGCGGCTGCTCCGCTGCCAGCTAAACTGGCAGCGCGGCCCGTAAGCAGCTATGTTAAGTCTTTTGTGAAAAACCAAAATCAATTCAATAAAGGAACTCAAAAAGAACGAAACGATGTAGGCGCTTACGTATATATTTTCTTTCTATTTTTATACTCTGTACCGTAGGTACACACAGTATTATAAGTTTGTGCAAAAGTATGTAACATCGAGAAGGAATCATCTCCGACCCTATAAAGTATATATATTCTTGATCAGCATCAACAGCCGAGTCATGTCCGTCATGTCCGTCTGTCCGTCTGTCCGTCCGTATGAACGCACAGCTCTCAGAGATGGTAAGAGATAGAGGTTTGACATCTATGGGATATATGCTTCTTATGTCTGCAGGCAGATCAAGTTTATTTTCGCCACGCCCCCTCCCGCCCCCGCAATTTTGAAAAAACGTCATATCTCCCACAGTTTTGAAGATAGATGGCTGGTTTTTTCTGGACATATTTAGTTATCAGGATAACTTATCGATCCGCCAAAGGAAAGGAGAAGATCGGATGAACGGTTTTCGAGTTATGATCAAAAGACTGTATAATTTTCTTGGTACAGAGTATGTTATAGTTGGGCTTGACCGACTTTCTTTCTTGTTTCAATTAATAATTTAACAATATACCTACATGGCGACCGTGACTCGAGGTCAACACAAAACTGAAGATGTGAAAAGTGAAACAAAATACAACACAAAACTGAAGATGTGAAACAATTACGAAACAAATACAAAACAAGTGAAACAATTAAGAAACAAATACAAAACAAGTGAAACAAAATATGAAACCAAATAAAATTGACCTGTGCGAAGACCAGCACCGGCACAGCCTGAGCCCAAAGGCCCCGGACAACTGCAGCAGAAAAAACGAAACAGTCAAAGTGGATACCGTCAACATTGAGGATTCTGCTGCTGTTGAGCAAAGGGATGCACCGAGTCTGGCTGAAGCCTTAGAAGTGTATCCAAACGAATACTAAAAACTGTTAGGCTTTTCTACTAACACATACGGATTGGACCATTAATTGTATAAATAAAAATTGTCAGCCAACCGTATCCCCTACATATCAACAATCTCTTCCTTTTTATTTCAATTACTAAATAAAATCAAGACGAATACATATTTGGAGATTTTCAAAAAAAAAATTGTTAATTTATTTAAATTAATTTGAACAAAATGGGTTGGTTCGGATATGATGATAGTCAGACCAAAGACAATACGGCCAATGTGGTCAGCAATGTCAAAATAGTCGATCATACAGACGACATTTTTTTACTCTGGATCTTGCTCCCTATAATGACAATTTTCAGTGTTGCTCAATTCATTTTAACATTGTATGTTAAACATAACAAAATTCTCAAGAAAAGATATATGAGCAGAGCAAACAACCTCGATCAGATATTAAAAAAAAAAAAGATTTCCTTTTAATTTTTAGAATAGTTAATATGTTTCCGACAATAGAAAATATCTCAATAGGTATATATTTCGTATATTTCATACGGGTTAATTGTATTCATTCCATTCATGGATTTTCCAAAAATACTTGCAAATATCATACTATATAGAAATGAATTTGACAAGTCGTTTAAGTTCTTAAATAAAACTGCACATATTTCAAATGCCACTAAAGTAAAACACATAAGGGTACAGTTGTCGTTCAATTCAACTTGCCAAATTTTAATTGGTAATTTACCAAAGTGTAATGCGTTACAGACCGTACAATTAAGGGGGTATTGCTGGTTGGCAAACATTTTTTTCGATTTTTTATTTTTATAGCTTGGATATTTAAGAATATTGTCCTAAAAGGGATTTTTGAAATTCGAAATACTTAAGGAGATATGGCCTTTTTTGTCCAGCAATATTTTCGCCAATATGAGATTTGTTTAGTTTGGCCACTTTTTGAATGCAACGCTTTGAAGCAACCACCGAATTTCAACGCGTACTTTGCAGATTCGCTTTCGCTGGCATTGCAGATTGATATATGTAACTATTTCACAAAAAAAAATGTTTTATTGCCTAAAATTATCATAGATAAAAGGTTAATACCTTCTGAATACATTGGTGATCCGCCAAAGGTTTGTTTAAGATTGGACAATCGATATTCAAATAGGGATTAAGAGTACAATCGATGCTGCAGCGCAGCATTAAAGCTGTTTTCAGCTGCTACTAAAACTTACAAATTCATGCTGATCATACGCTTTCGTTGGAAGAGTATATTACAGTCGGGCCTGACCGACTTTATCGATTGTTTTTTCCAAAATTTTTGGTAGGCTGAGCTCTTATGGAATGTCCCATATGTAGGACAGTATAGCATTAAAGGTCAAAAACATTGCCATATGATTTGGGAGGAATACAGAATCTAGGTAGCTGATTAAGAATGGAATGTCCCAAAAGATATTTATACTCACAAGGTGGGTTGAACACTTAAAATCTTTTCCCAATAGTGGTTAAAGTTGTCGAATTGGTATGTATAAATAACAGTCAATATAGACATCGCATAAAAAATCAGGAACATCCAATATCCATAAAGAAATTTGATCCACAGTTGAAGTGACATCTGAAAAACCATTAGAAAGAGGAGAAAAAGAGACATGTAGCAAATTCGAAAGCCAGTCATGACTCGATCAAGCATAGCACAAAGAAATATCAAAAATATCAGCAGCCACATCCATATCCGAGTTATAAAATTTGAAACACTTTCAAAGACGAATATAACAAGACGTGGAGCCTGCGATTTTTCAAACAGTGAGTGCTCAGAACGCGAGTGTTGGGGTCCGAAAATCTGACGGAGGAGATCACTTTGGGTTTTATCTTCAGCTTTCTCTTTAAAATACTGACGAGATGTTATCCAGAATACAAAAAGAAATCCGGTCTTAACTGTAAGGGGAATCCAGGGCTGGATTCCGTTGTTTTGTGGATGAACAAACCCAATTTGCTCCATATTAATTCCGCAGCTCTGAAAAATCTTCATTATTTGAACAGCATATATATAAGTTTAAGTTTTTGCTAACAGACCGTCACTTTAGTAGGCAACTCTGACTCATGCATATTCATGCCATATATGTACTGTGTTATTACAAGGAATTCGGCATAGAGAACAATAAAAAAACTAGAGCGCATCATTGACCATCGCTGATTGGGTATCATCCATAAAATATTGGCCCAAATAAGCAACACGAATGTAAGCCAGCTATGATAAACAATTGACCAGATCTGCAATGAAGTAGAAGTCATTTAGCAAAGTTGGTCATTACCAGAAAAAATTTAATATTTTATTTGTCGATTCATTTCCCAAATCATAATTTTTTTGGACATTTACTTATAAATGGCAAGTTGTACCCATTTTCCACTGGCACATTCTATTGGTCATTCTCTGGATGACCTAACGACCTCATTTTGTTACATTCCTCACTTAAAATATCTTTTGTATTGTGCTTTAATTGTAAAAAAAGAACAGATCTTCTCAAAATGCAAGTGCTGATGCAGGACAATGAGGACAGCTCACTGCATTTTCAACCATGCGCATTGGGCGGAATTGCCATTTTTTGGCAAAAACTCAAAATATGTTTTTATTAAGGTTATAATGTTTTTTCCAGTAAGTAATTTTCCCTCCTCATAGAAAATATTTAATTTAAATTTTATTTATTATGCAACCCTCGTTTAACACCAGCCCTTCAATGTCAGCTGTTTGTGCGGTGTCTGCAAGCGGTCTGATTACAATATTTGTAAATATTTGACAATCTTTAATATTGAAACCGATTGACGAATTGAAATAATTTTAAATGGAAAATAAACATCAACGAATGTAGAAAAAAGTTATGTTTCTGTTTAATTATATGTGCTTTTGTTTCGTTGGTTTTAAATGTTAGTAGGTTAGTTTAGGTAATTCCGGCTGACCCCAGGTGGGGTCCCACAAAGGCCTGAGGGTCCTTAATGAGGCCGGATGATTATTTGGGTACGTTTGACTAAGAAGTCCAGAAGGATTCTTGACGTTTTGGCAAATGCCAATAATTGTTTTGGGGGCCTCTTGGCCGCTTCCTCCAAAGAAGAGAACCGTGGGGTTTTTAATCTTATTGTGGCAATTGCTGGGCAGCTGCAAATGAGATGTTCTAGAGTTTCTCCGACTCCAGGTTCCATGCTTTTCCTGCAGGTGTCCTCTGTCGTTGTGCCTAGCTTTATCGCATGAGCGGCTGCTAGGCAGTGTTCCGTTAGTATACCAATGAGCAGTCTACAGTCTCTTCTCTGGAGCTGTAGCAGATAATGCGTACGTTTTATGTCTTTTGTCTTGCACTTAATTTTAGAGATTCTGCATCCGCTGGTGTTTTCCCACCGTACCTCTGAACATTCAACTTGCAATACAAATATAAAAACTTCACATTAATTAAATAAAACTGTTGTACATGAACTTAAGTATAGTAAAAATCCTCATTTACTATTCTCCTCCTATATACTATAGCACCCTCAATATAATCCGCCAGGTTTGCCCAACTTATGGCTCCATCCAAAGCCGCGACGACCTCCTCTGCCTCAAGCACTCCCTTCTTAAAATATCGACATCGAAACTCTTTCAAAATAGGGCATCTTCCGATAAAATTATGCATATCTTTAATCTCCTTCCAGTTGCAAAGCGAGCACAATCCACCGTTTACCGTGTTTCTAGGGCAGCTATTTAGCCGAAGCATGTCTCCTCTCGCCTTTAGGATACGTGTTATAGTCCTCTGTACGGAGCCGTTATTGCAGAGCTCAGCCCCTACCGCATAGTTTAAGTTCTTGAATATGCGAACTTCGCTCGATTTGGCCATGTTCACATGTTCCTTCTTAGCTTCTTCTGTTATGGCTATGAGTAGAGAAAAACTACCTAATATCCATTCCGAGTGCGTTGCATTTCCACTAAGGGTGATGTTATGATCCTCGAGTTTTCTTCTAAGCGTCGCGTACCATCCAATCCCCTGTCGGAGCATATACCGAGACAAAATATGCGGCAATCTGGTGCTGTTGTACTCGAATAGAGTTCTCGTTTTATAGATTTCAGTTGCAGGTTTAGGCTATAAATATGTTCGTCACCTAGGCCTGCATCGATCGCTATTAGGTAGTTTGGCGTATTTTACGGTAATTTAAGAATTTGTTTTACGAAATACCTCTGCAGTTGGTCTGCTTTCTCGCCTACCTCACCTCCCCAAACTTGAGTACCATAACAGAGAACGGCTCTACTTATGGCATTGAACACATTCCATTTTGCGCTAAGGTTCAGGTTAACGCTTCCTAAGAATTTACCCCATACGGTGTTTATGCTTCCTTTTGCTTCTTCTAACCTGGCACCCACATTTTTTTAAAAGCTCCTAGTGGGTGTTAGCACGACTCCAAGGTATTTAAATTCCAAATCAACTTGAACAGCGACCATTTTGAAACGACCATTTTTCTGATGATGCCAGTCTTTCTCTTCTTATCTTGTCCTGCAGTGTCTCCGGCTTGTCCGCAAGAATGACGATGTCGTCCGCATATATGAGCACTCATATATTCGTGTCTCCAACCATTACTCCACATTTTAGATGCTCTTGAACGTCATCCAGATATAAAGCAAATAGCAGAGGTGACATGAGGCATCCCTCCATTTTGTCATTCAAAATCCTCCGATAGACAGTTACCTGTCCAAACTGCGCACTAAGTTTTTGCGTATACGTTTTCTATTAGTTTGATCATTTTCGTTGATAATCCTAGTCGTTGCAGCTTGTATAGGAGGCATAAACTTTGCGTTTTTCCTGGAGTTTTATTTGGACTATCGATGCCAGATTAAATTTGAAAAAGATCAATGAAGTGAACTCTAAATTCTCGAGTTGTTATGCCAGTACCAATCCTAGAACCATTTCCTCTGATTTGTTTAACCAGCCTTTACCAGTCTTTCCTATCTTTCACCGACATTATCCGCATTTGTAGGTTTTGCTCGTACTCTGCTTTGCTTCTATTACAGAGCGCCGCGTACTCCCGCTGCAAAACGGTTTACTCTTGCTTTTCCATCGTTGCATCAGTTTTGCGAAATTTTGCTCAGAGCCGCAAAAACTTCTTTCCGTTTTCAGTTACATATAGACGTGAACCACTTTTGTTTAAAATTACCGTTTGTGCTTAATGATGTTTTTGTCGCCGAGTTCTTTATAGTTTTTACAACATCCTCGATAAGCCATTCCGTCTTGGTTTCTTTAAGCTCCCTGATGCTCCTCTGCAACTTAGCTTGGTATACATCCTTGTTTTGTATTGCCCACTGTAGTTTCGGCAGTAGTTTAAGCCGTTTTTCCGTTGTACAGGTCCCTTTTATACTGAGTCGAAACTGTATTGGCTTATGATCTGACCAGATTTGTTTCTCCACTTCGAAATTCAAAACATGCTCCAACAAAGTATTATCGATACCACAAATGTCTATGACTAAGCTACCATTTCTATTAATGAAGGTAAAGTTTCCCTCAAGTCCACACGTGCTCTACCATTGATGATCACTAAGCCTTTGTCGTCTGCAAAATCCAAAATTTTTTCCCATTTCCAGTTATGATGTCATCTTTAGAGTGTCTGTATTCCGATCCATACGTAAACGATTATAATGAGGTATCCGCCAGATGTTGCTGTTCACACCCAATCCGTGCATTACAGTCTCAAACAGAATGTAAATGCACTCCAAGTCTGAAGCCCAGTTTACTCCTCCCAGATACATTGGTATGATGCAGTACTCGCTCTGTGTCGTTCGTATTCTCAACTGCTGACAATCATAATGTGATTCGTAAGTGTTCCTAATGTATCTGTGCTCTAAATTTTTGTTGACTCCAACTACTATGCCACCGATCGCACGCCCGAATCGGCTGGTTCTAGTTGCTGGTTGCCAGTAGGTTACAAACGAGCTGAATAAGGACTCATAGTTGCTTGTGTGGGCTGCCTCTACATGAGTTTCTATTAAGATGAAGACATCGCTTTTGCTGATGTATGCGAAAAATTCTGTGTGTGAGCGCTTGTTGCACAATCCAAAATTGTTATATTATTACTAAGGGACGATACTAAGACGGTTTCTTTATTTAAGATGCTATTATATTTAAGATTTTTGAGGGACTATGTTCCAAGAGGGCCTGAAAATCAGTGGGTATTTCCTCTATTTTGTCTCCATACAATTCTTCCATCATAGCCGATGCCGTTTGTTCTATATTTTCATTGAATTTCAGTAGTTTCTCTCCGATTCGCGTGTTGTCGTTTCTGACTGAGATCCGGTGTGGAAGCTAAATCATAAGAGTCCATTTTAACCACAATTCCCATTTTGTTGCCACGTTTAAGCAGTATTCTTGATTCTTTTACCTGCACGTTGTTGAGTTTCAAGATTTCACTGCAGATCTTTTGAGCCTCCCTTTTTGGCGTCTGAATGGAGATAGGCAAGTTAAGTGTTTCTTCTTGGCCGAGTACGACTCCGGCTTTTGCAAGATTGTCTGCCATCTCGTTTCCATCGATGACCCGGTGGCTGGGAATCCAGTAGATTTGCACCTTTCTGGAGATGCTGAGGGAATCTACAGCTTCCCTGCTCGCCAGGACATTTCTGGAGTTGATGGAGTGTCCTTGCATTGCCTTGATTGCCGCTTGGCTGTCCACGTAGATATTTATTTGGTTGTATGGAACGTGAATTTCCGCCAACTTCGCTGCTTTCCTTATTGCGAAGAGTTTCGCCTGGAATATGGTGCAGTGGTTTGGCAGTTTGTATGCGAGCTTTATGTATGGCTCTGCGCAGTATACGGCGGCTCCGACTCCTAGGTCCATCTTTGAGCCGTCTTTAAAAAAGTGTGTTGCTTCTAGGGCCAGTCCTGTACGCCAGTCTTCTGGTCCCAATAGTGCTGATGTGCATACTGAGTTGATCTTTGGGATAGTGTAGTCCGTGCTGCTATTGATCTCTCTACCAACCATGCTGTGTATCTCTTGGTAAAGAGAATGTGGTCCGTGTTCTCCGCATTAATACTTTGAGTGTAGAGTGTAGCGCTGTTTCCACCGATTTCCTTTTCGTGTATGCGTGTTGACTGTTCTCCAACGTCAGCTTCATACCTTCTCTTATGTGGAGGTCTAGTAATTTTTCCATTGTTTTAAGCAGAAATGAAGTGATTCTAATGGGCCAGTAGTCTTTTGGCTGCACGTGACTGCATTTCCCCGCATTGGGTAGGAACACAACACGTGCTGTCCTCCAGGCCACAGGTGCATAGCCCCACCACAGGCAGGCTTCAAAAATGGACTGTAGCCATGGTACGACTAAACCTTTGGTCGTTTTTAACATGCCGGGAATTATGCCATTCTGTTCGGGAGATTTGTAGCTCGCGATCGAGTCGATCGCCCATTGATATGTTAGTTTGTTGAGTGTTTAGGTCCTGAAGCGTATCGGGCTCGGTGACTACTAAATGTTATTAATAAACCATAATTTTTTCGAATCTAACCTCAATATAGTTGTGGAGCATATCCAGCAAGACACAGTTAGATACAAAAAAGTGTGTATATTTATGAAAAGTTTAAAATTAACGCGCATTTTTTTGTTTTTTCGTCATATTTCAAAAAGTGTGGGCAAGACATACAACAAAGAATGTACTGAGTTTTTGCGCTACGAACATGACGCTTCACGAGTACGCGAAACACAGAACGTTTCAAGTACTTTTCTGAGGGCGCACACTGCGAGCGCCTCACCTGAGTTGTTGTATCAAGGGTGTGGGCGAGGTTGCTATTCGTCGTAGCGATTTGCTGGAAGTTTGGTAAAAAATCGTCGCAACATCAACGTCACTTTCGACTGAGTTTGCGCAGAAATATTTCAATATTCTCTACCAGCAAATGCTTTGGTGGACATTAAAATAACGAGTTTTTTGTCCAAATCAAGAGACTGTTGAATAAAGCCCAAAGAAATGTTCGACGGTTTAAAGGTTTAAAGGTTTAAAGGCAATAAAGGTGGGAGACCTCCTTTATCTTGTGACGAAAAAAATTGGTTACCGAACTTTCAAAAGAAAATTCAACTGATCTCCTTATTCGTGAAGCGGCTAAGTCTGCTAAGAAGAAAAATGATAAATGCTACATAAAATTCTCCTGACAGTTCAAAATTAATGTAACAACTTTATTCTATTAAACCACAATTGAACCATTGCCATTATCACCTGATGAGGTCTTAGCATTTATTGTAAAAAAATCGATTTCCAACCAGCAGTATAATAACATACGCTCAAAGAATATCGAAAAGATTTCTAATATATATCCGAGTTACGATAAGGTGAAGGAGGCTAAGCAAAAGTGCCGGCCTATAAATGTAAGCGTATCAGAAACTGTTGCCGAAGTGCCGTTGCAGAACTTACTTGACCGTACTGCTTCTCGGATATTGTTAAATCAAAAGTCAGTACCTAAACAATTTATTGATATAACCAACAAGCGTATAATTTCGTTGGTACAGAGTACTGTGGCAAAAAAATTTTAAGCAAACTTGATCTTCGTGCAGGCAATATGAGCCTACATTTAAAATTTGGGTGCTCTAGGTCTAGTCTTTGAGATCTAGGTGTTCATACAGAGAGACGGACATGGCTGTATCGACTCGACTGTTGATGCTGATCAAGAATATAAATACTATATGGTTTCTGAGATGCTTCCTTCTGCCTGTTACATACATTTGCATGACTTTAGTCCGTCTGTCTGTATGAACACCTAGATCTCAGAGACTCGAAGAGCTAGAGCCACCAAATTTTAAATATAGACTAGCATTGTCTGCATGCAGATTAAGTTTATTTTAAATTTTGCCCACGCGCTCTGCCTCCCTTGCAATAAAAGTTGAAACTTGAATATCTCCTACAATGTTTAAGATATTGAACTCAAATTTTGCACTAGTATCATAAAGATCGGATAATAAATGGTAGAGTTAAAAAAATGTTGCATACTTATCTGAACCGCATGTGGTTATTAAACACTAATTGCCCTGATTAACGGGTGTTTCGAAGTCGGGCATTGCCGACTTTAGCTTACGCTCTCGTTTTTTAGTCTGATCGACATTGCCAATCACCTTTTTTTTATTTATTTAATATGACTAGCTTAAAGTTATAAACCTAAAAGCTAGTAGGGAGTAGCATGGCTGCTAGGGCCTTCAGCTAATTGAATATTGTTATGTAAGTAGATGTGTGCTTTAATTGTTTAGATTAAGTATAAGATTTATATTTTAAAGTTAACTAACGTGTATAATTGGTTGGGTAATTGTTTAGTAGAGCTACCCCACATCAAAAATTCTGAAAAAAATATCCTCGATTGACCGCGAATTTACAAGGATTATGGCGTCTTCAGATCGCGGGGGACTCCCGCGGTTCAATGGTAAAAATTATTTAAAAGTTGCATTTTTTTGTTTAAAAAACAGATTGTTTTTTGCCTTAACTGTCATTTATAAATTGAAAAAATTGTTTCTGGTAAGCAAAATATTCGTTGTAAACTCTGACCACCAATCAAATCGACGAAAAATGAGTTGCCCAAGTTGCGTAAATACGGTAATGAAGTTTTTCGCTAAGTCGGAAGAGGAGATAATGCAATTTGTGGAAGATCACGGCTGCATTTTAAAGTCAAAAACGTGTCCAAATTGTGGTTCAAAGTGCACAGCAGCGAATGGACGTTTCCGGTGTAGGAAAATATTTACCAGAAAGGAGCTCATAAGAAGAAGCTAAAAATGGAGTGCGAGTTTATTGAAAGTGTCCGGAAAAACACATTCTTTGCTGAGTCCTCACTCAGTATTCCGCAAATAGCAAAGTTTGTTGTTTGGGAAACTGTAAGAGTAGCTGGTGAGATCAATTTCTTGGAAAAGGAATTTGGGTGGTCCAGGCCCACTATTATTGACTGGAAAAGTTTTATTCGGGAGGTTTACTGTAATGTAAGTGTTGTAACTTTTATTGGTTTGGATGATCTTTATTAGAAATGGAAGCAGCAATGTTGCCGCTTCCAACGTTCAGTTGAATCTGTTCTTAAACATTTTCCTTAGGTTCTAAGTAAGCCTAAATCTCATTGCTGTGCTGCCCACAGTTGGACAGCAGAGAGAGACGGTTATGTATATTCTATATATTACATATGTATGTATATTATATGTGTATTTATGTTCTCTTAAGCTGGAGCGCTAGGGCATATGCATACACTTGCGTTCGGTCAAGTGGTCGGCGAGTGTAACAGAATGCTGACACTTGCATATTCTGTGAGCGCGCCGATCGACTCATATTTCGGCCACGGGTTTAAGACCGGGACGCTGTTTATGTAAACACTGCAACAAAGTGTTACAGTGTGTTCACTTTAAGTACTCTTGGTACAGTAGATATTCAATATGTATGCATACTACATCTCCCTCCTTTTGAAAAATGACGTAATATTATGAAGTTATTTTACAAGATTTTACTTAAAAGATTAACAAATGAATATTTTATTCAATAGATTTGTGTTGTTGTGTTTTTTTTTTATTTTTTTTTTTTGGTATATGAAATTACAAATAATATTCAAATTTAAAGAAGTATTTTTGTCTTAGCATGGCCATACTAAATACAATTATGAAATAAACATTTTTAACCTACCCTTATGTACTGTTTGTTTTTTGTTTTTATTATTCGTTATTATAATGTTATTTCTATCTCCTATTTCCGTTACTTTATACGGACCAGTATATTTATAATCTAACTTATGACCTGTTTCATTTCTTAATAAGACTTTATCACCTACTGATATATCTATGTTGTTTATTTTCTGATCATATAATTTCTTATTATTTTTCTTATTTTCTTCTAACATTATTCTAGCTCTTTTATATGCTACTTCTAATCTATATTTACTTTCCTTAGCATAGTCATCTATATTGTATATGGTTTCTATATTATCTATACTATTAAATTGTTTTGGTAAATTATTTGTTTTACCAAATACTAACTCATATGGACAGTAATTATGTGCCATTGAGGGGGTCGTGTTGAAACAGAAAACGAAGTATTGAAGCCATACGTCCCAATCAGTTTTATCAACCGATATATATGAGCGTATGTATTCATTGAAAGTTCTATGACTACGTTCTATTGTTCCAACTGTCTGGTGGTGGTGTGCGGTAGATGTTATATTTTCAATTTCTAGGTATTTGCATAGATCATTTATAATTGAATTCTTATATTCTGTTCCCATGTCCGTAATGAACGTCTTCATTGGACCGTACTTCAGAATAAATGATTCAAAAATTGCTTTAGCGACAGTGTTCGCGTTCTTATTTGGAACTGGTATGGCAACTAAATATTTAGTTAGGTCACATATTAGAGTGACTGCATATTCGTTGCCATTTTCTGATTTTGGTAGTGGACCAATAGTGTCTACTATCACCCTGTCGAAAGCATTTATTGGCGTATCAGTTATTATCAATGGGGTCTTATTGTGCTTGGTTATTTTAGCTTTTTGGCATTTTTGACATTTTCGTATGTACTCAGTAATATCTCGAGTCATACCTTTCCAAAAATAATGTCTTTTGACCTTGGCCAAGGTTTTTGCAATGCCGATATGACCTCCTTGTATTGGATCGTCATGGAATTTAGACAGTATAGCTTCTTTCTCTTTTTGTTTTTCTATAAGGGTCACCGGGTTGAGTAGCGCTACTCTTAATGTATTCAATATTTTATTGCCCATTTGTTTAAAATTATCTATTGAAACATGTTCAAAGATATTTTCCCACGGTGCCATTTTGAGTTGGCTAATTTTGTTTATACCGGCTTGCATTTCAAGCCTTTGGAAAAATTGACCTAAGTCTAGGATTCCATTGGTATATAAATCGCTAACATCGTATCTTGCAGTAATTTTTCTACCATGTTTAAATAAACATAGCGTATCTTTTACATGCAAGGTCACTACTTTACGTACTTCGTCATT
>JAWNNO010004318.1:0-19025 GCA_035044985.1 Lordiphosa fenestrarum
ACGTCTATTTCCAAGAAGGAGTTCCTAAATACATGAGACAGATCACGACCACGACCACAGTTATGAAGTGACTGAGGAACTGTCACAAAGGGAAGCTTATGTACCTTTACTATGAAATACTCCAGCTTGCATTCCCAGAATGAGTTGGCTTACACGCCAACCTTCCAACGAATTGAAGCCCGCAGAGCAATCGATGGGCAGACTTCAGGATTCGACTGAACAGAAGACATGCTCATTTAGACAACTTCCTGAAACAACTTTAGACTGGATATGAGTTGTTATGTCCAGTTCACAATAGACCTAATCAATAAAACTTATCTATAAACTCTGAAATTTTAAATTAAGTCGCATAATAAATGGCCTCGATATAAAGGTTATAAAAAACATAGCCGCAACATGCGCTGTCTGCTTACATATTGTTAATATGTTAATATAAATGTTAATGCTATGTTAATTAACATAAGCGATAGCTTTCCAACACTACTTCCCCCGAGTAACGGGTTTATGGAAGTCGGGGAGTGATCGACTTAAACTTTTTTGCTATTGTGTCGTGTAAACTCATTCCAAATCGACTTAAAGTTATGAAAAGAAGGAACAAAGCTTAAACCAGAAATTGTTAGCCCTGAAAACTGAAGCGCATTGGAATAAGTTTGTTCACTTCAACTTTAATCCACTTGTTTCAGCTTTACAAACTCATTTACCAAAGAAGATAATTAGAAACGAAAAAAAAAAGTCAATCAACTTCGCCATGTAGCTTTTATCAGTGCGAAACTTTGCTTCTACATCCTAGCCTGGCATAATCATCTTTTTTTCCAATTGATTGAAAGGATAATTTGTAAAACCACAAGAAGGGCAGAAAAGTAAATTGAAAACTGAAAGCAGCTGGCTTCAATTAAAACAACTAACAAACAAGTAACGATGGCGCCTTGACTCAAGGGGAAAAGTGCACAAGCAAGGACTTTGCTAAACTTCTACTTGCCAGAGTAAAAGTTGAAAAGATTGTGGTCAAGTTGTACTTGAACGGGCCAAAACAGCAGCTCCTTATTTTGAAAAAGATAAACAAATTATATTTTCTTTGAATTTCTTGTCGTATTTTGTTTTTGTTTTAAAAAAATAATATGCTACTTTTACGCAAATGTTTCTGGTGCATTTCCCTATACTGTGGAGTCATACTCATTGCCTTTTATACGATCTTCTCTGGCCTGATTAATGCTGGAACTGTGGCCGATGAAGTCACGTTTAAGAAGAGTAAGTGAGTGCAGTGAAAATGCCGTTTAATTTATCTTACTCAATCTTAAGCAAAGGTCACAAATGAATTTCTCAAATGGTTCAATATCTTTCATATAACCCTGATGACACTGGCCGCCATTATCTTGATGGTTACCATTGTGACGGTAAACTTTTTCAAGTTGAAAAAACAAAATGCCTAATAAAAATACTCTTTTCTGAACCTTTCCTTTAGGGTTATGTGCCGACTTTGTTAATCTGGATGTCACTATTTATCATACATATGATTGCCTATTATCTGGTTTTCCATATAATTCCGACTAATCCATTTTTTGGCACAGCGTTAAGTGGCTCCGTATATTGTTTGATCATTCTACTGACTTTCGGTAGGTGGCCAGCTCAGTTAAGAAATGTGTAAATAATGGGTAAATAATGTTAATTTTACTATTTCAGCAATTGATGTCTATTCCATAATCGTTGTGATTTCATTTTATAAACAACTGAGGAATCCACCTGCAGTAGAATGTCATGATGATCCCTAAACGAATTTACACTTAAAGACTGGAATTTGAGGCGAATTCTGGGATGACATTTAAATTTATGCCAGCCCAATAGAAAGGGATGAAATATTGTGCCGATAAATATCCATGTCATCTGAGAATAGGCCTGAGTACGGGTAGTTTTACCCAAGGTCAAACATAAGCAACTCGAGGACCTTAATTTAAAATAATTGTGAACTAAGCGTTGCAGTATAAATCTATGAGTAAATATTTTTAATTTGGAATTTTGTTAATGGAATCTGTGTCCAAAATGGCCTCTTGCAATCGACTTTAGACTAAAAAGGGCGGAAATATTATATTTCTTCTATTGTAAATATTGAAAATATCGATTTTTACATCAAAATATCAAAACAGAGCTGATACTTTTTCATTTGAAAAAAATATCGATATAGATCTTTTTTTAATAAAAATCTGGCCACACTACTCTAAACCGATATTTACAGAATCGCGTATATTACAATAGTAACATACAGAAGAAAGCCTCTCCGGCCATGTCCGCCTGTCCCCCCTGTTTGTTCGATTGTTTTTACTCTCATAAAAAATAGGCCCTGAAAATTATAAATTCTCCTATGAAATCCTATGAGAAATATTTTCTTATTTTTGGCATATTTTTTAAGAAATCACCCTATAAATTATCAGTATTCTTGATCAGCAACAACAGCCTAACAGTCAATATATCGCTGTTCTTTTTGAACTCCTAGACTATTTCAGTGGTTCCCTGGATGGTTTGGATAGTTGGCGATGGGCTATAAACTGGTATATGAGTTGTTCAGTTCCATATTTTAGAAACTAATTAAGCTATGTCCTTTAAATTTTGATTCGTAGATTGTTAAAATGGAGTTGGAACATAAAAAATATATGTTTGAACTTGAAATCATGTGCTGTTATTAATATTCTTTTAATTTTACCGGACGAATTTCGGCTTTGAAATAATTTTAACATGTGGTTTTAAGTTATATCTTAGAAATTATTGAAACAATAATGAAACTATGTATTTGGTGGGAACAGAACAAGTTCTGCTGGTTTTGCTATTTCTTAATTATGCTTTTATGCTGGAAAGTGGCTTTAGGAATGATTTCTCATCTCATCTTCGTCTCATGTTACTTGTTAGCAAAGCAAAATACAAATTAAAATCTAGCTAGAAGGTGATTTTAGAAGCCGCTTGAGCGCATCAAGCACGTCTAAATGTAAGTTACTGGGATTCCATTAAAGTGGCGTCCCCACGTAAGAAAGGCCAAGTCCATGACAAAAACTTCCAAAGAAAAGTTAGGAAAACGCTGCGCCCTGCAAAGCCATTAGCTGTAAGCAAAGACCAAGACCTGCTTAAATCGATTTTAAGCAGATTGATTTATGAAGTCTTTATCCCCTCCCCTCAATCTCCAAGCATATGGGCAATAATAACCCATGGCCAGGCAATTTTGCACTTGATTACTTTGTGTGTCTGGATGCCGACACGTTGATAACGTGCAAATGCCGACGAGCGTGCTAATATCGTTGACTCAATTTTCATTTTAATTTCATTAGCATCTTAATGAGAACTCAAAGCGGTGCCATGCTGCCACATGGTTATGTGCCACACACTCACGTGCTTGACGGCAAATGCTAATGAGGGGGAGGCTATAATATAAATTGCTTAAATTGAAATTGTGCAAAAAAATAAGTTAATAAGTAAATACTCAAACATCAACTGGATGATGAAGTAATGTTGCCTAAGTTGCTGAGTCAACAGGCTGCTCAGCAGATGGGCGTATGAAACAATTTTAGGCGGAACAGTATATTTGGTGCGATTTTTGTCAAATCAAAATTTTTGTAAAGTCGTTTAAATCGTCTAAGTCCAAAATGAAACCAGTCCGGAAATGTTGTTATTGTGTATCATTGAAATACGGTTGCCTGGTGATTGGGATTTTTGGAATATTCTGTGCGGGCATTAATGCTGATTATATAATTTTCCTCATGAATAGTAAACGGAATTTTTATTATGAATTTATATATAGCCTACTTTTCGAGACATCATTATGATTAACTCTTTGTTTTGGTTAGATTCGAGGATTCGTGAAGATGCCTATCTATTTCCAGGTAAATATTGAGACATCAACCGACTGGAATATATAAATATTTTAGACAACTTTAAAGGCCAACTCTAATCAGCATTATTTATTTCTGTAGATAATGTCGCCGGAACAGTTTTACTACTAATACCCGAACTGATGACCTTAATTATCTCTGTCATGTTGATAATGGCCATCATTATGGTAAGCTCATGGAGGTATATTTCGAATTTTTAAGTTGATTTCTTAATTTCAGAACTCTAGCAAACTTCTCTTGGTGACTTTAGGCCTGCAAATATTTCAGGTCTTATTTTTAATAGGCTATGCCATAGTTTCCTCTGCTATGGGCAGAAATATGATTGTGAATGAAGGATTCTGGCACAATATAACTTATTGGGTGTATGTGTTCTCTTGGACTGGTATGCTGTTAACAAATTATTACTCCATATGGCAAATATTGTATCATCCAAAAATTCAATTTCAGGTCTTGCATTGTATTTTATGTACATCATTTATTCATTTTATGTAGAAATAAGAAATATCACACCAAGAGAATAAAAATAGGAATCCTAACTTTATACTCTTTTTGAGAATTATGCAGATATGAGAGCATAGCGATTTGCGTTTCCCTGTGCCGTTTACCTGCTGTATGCATTGATTTCAGATTCTGATTGCGAAAAAAAGGGTCGAACAATATGTATGGTTGGTGAGAGAGACTACCGATTATTGGATTATTGCAAATTTTAATGTGACAGGCAGTCATAGACCTAAAGCCCATCTTCTTCGCATAGGGTACAACTTTTGTTGGTACAGAATTTCGAGCAGCAGCTGTCTAGGTAGCACAAAAGCACTCAAGATGAGCTCAATCGTTACCAAAAGCAGGCACGGGCTTTCTCAATTGTAGTGCAATGTTCTCACTTCAAGAATTTCATTGAAAGAGCGCAAGAACTGAACATGTGTTGAAATGTTCCGTTTTAAAACACTTGATTGATTTTGTATCAGGCATTAAATGAGAGATGTCATGTAATCGGGTCGGGAATCAATATTGTTAACAAGAGTGAGAGATGTGCTGCTGCTGCTCCGCCCACCAATACTCCTTACAATCTGATATATTGCTTGTATCCACTCACACCACCTGCTGGAGTCGATCCCCAGACCATTTGCACTCAACGAAGGCGACGTGTTAGCTCACTGCGCCATTGCACAAGACGCATGTCCACATGGCTACTTATTCTTATTGATGCGGTGGTAAACTCGAGTTGAAACGTGCTCATCCCAAGAACGTTTGGGACATTTGATTGAATTCAACTCATTTTTTTAAAAGGTTTATTTCCTCTTTTAACACAAAATACTGGTTAATTAAGCAAACTAGAGACAGAAACAGTCGAATTCGACCAAATTGTCCCCAAAGGCCCTAGAATTTAAAAGTTTTTGAAAGCTATTGAAATGTTTTCTGGAATTTCAGTTTCGAAAGCTGGCTTAAAGTCAAAAATTTACCAAAGAAATCACGAAAGTAAAAAGATAGAGCTATTAACCGACGGTGGTTCGGAAACTGTGTACGCCACTAGCTCGAACCAGTCCATATATTGGAGTGGTTTTCCTATTCTCTTATTCATGGCATAAAATCTAAGGCTAGTCGAAAGCAACCCCCAGAAATTACTAAATAAGCCAAATTTGGGATTCGTTTATTAAAAGCCACAAAAAAAGGGAAATCAATAAACATGTCTTGGCATATATTTTGTCGTCCCCATGCCAGAATGTCGTGCCCCGAAGGCTACACCGCCGCTTGCCCAATCGAACAACACGCACAACAATCTGTGCTGGTATTCCCTCTCATATTCTCATACTGAAATCATAATCAGAAAAATGCAAAATCAGGAATTGGGCAACAGGCAAATGTTTGTTTACCCTCAGGCCTCAGGCTGGCTGAAACAACACAGTTGTTTTTTTGTTTTTAAATATTTACGAGTTTATCAGATTTTATTAATACATTTGGGCTACTTGGCTGTCACCCGTTGGACATTTTTTTTGTAGCCCACACATAAGGCAGCTATTTTTAGAAGCAATTGATGGCTTTTTAATTAGGGCTAAAAAATATTTGAAGAGTTTCGTAAGTTGATATAAATCGGCTAATAATTAATTTGTTATCTTAACTTCAAAATGGTTAAGAGAAGCTGGGAAAAATGCAGTTAAAAAGAGATGATGTTGAGCTTTGATTAAAGATTCTAACTGATTCGTTATACTTATTGATATTGTCAGGGCAGAATAGAGTTTGTCAAACCACAGCAAATGTATATTTTCTTCCCTCTATTAACCAAAGTCACGTATAATATTATACAAAACTTTTAAGTCCATTCCAGCGTAAAAGTCAAAGAAAACTCGAAATTGACTTTAGAAAATCCAAACTTTCTTTTCATTTCATTCAAATTTAGTTGACCAGCACAAAAGATTTCATAAAATCTTTGTCTAATTGTCAAATGACATCAAGCTGAAGTCCTTAACCCCCATCAACCCCACTCAAGAAATCAGCATCAATTAGACTCGTTGACATTTCAACTTCTTCTAGGTTTAATTTGAAAACTAGCTTCATTATCTGCATTATTATTATTATTATTATTAACCCGGGCCAGAGGGTGAGTGAAATTTAATTAAAACAACAAGAGCGACAGGCGAAAGGAGACCGACCCATTAGAAATGAGCAAAGGAAATGGGTGAGGCTTGACTGTTATCGTGACAAGCCCAAATTAAGCAGCGACAGGCTTACATCAGCCACTCCAACCCTTGGGTAATTTCATTTTAAAGACTAGCCAAGGCGACCAGCCAGCGATCCAGGCAACGACAATTCGCCCCCGGGGCGTTACACAGTATTATAAGTAGTAGCTAGAAATAAAATATATATTTTGTTCACTTTATGAAACTAATTTGATTTAAACCAGCTTTTTTCGCTCTCTCTCTCTCTGTCTCTGTCTCTGTCTCTCTGTGTCCTTCGCCGCCGTTTCTCTGCTTATTATCAAGGATTAGGCTTGAGGAAAAATGTTCACACTTACCCGTTGTGCCATTCTCATGCTCGCTGAAATCGGCCAGCGAGGACGACAACGCCTCCGCCGCCATCTTTGTCGATGTCATTTTCATGGGTTGCCCTGCATTTCCGCCAACTCTTACAACAGTATTTGTGCCATTTTCTGCTTTCACAATTTCCGCATTGTGTTTTACCATAGCGAAATGGGAAAACTCACAGCCGCCAGCTGCGCGCCCCTGATTGCCTGCCCAATCCAAGTACAAGCACTTGTTGCCGTTGATCTGAAATCGTGAATGAAAACAAGGAAATGAGTTAAGTTGCAGGAGGTTTAACTATAATTTCGAGAGCAATTATTTTTGCATTTATCTAAGCCTTTTGAATTGAGCGCTAGGCTTTAGTTCATAGTCCTTTAACAAGTATGAAAGTCGTTCAAACCGGAATAAAGAATACTTTGTAAGCACCTGCGAGTGAGTATTTGTTTATTTGTTCAAGTGAAGAAGAGCACTTGTCTGCTAATTATGAATACTTAACTTTTTTAAGCCCCTTACTGTGTATGCCACTGACTAAGCGTATATATATAGATAGGCAAATGGCGAAAAGCATTCCAGTTTAAGAACCTAAGCAAAAAGTGAAGAAAGTGAGCACACTGGCAAGAAAACGGCCTTTAGACCAACACTTAATGAAACCCATCAAACTCTTAACCTAGTTGAATATGACAGAGATGTAGTCGCTAAAGCAAACCTTGCGATCAAATAGTACCTCCAGATTGAGGTAAGATTACATGTATATACATAGGTACTTAGTTTTCTGTATGTAAATGGTGCTACGCTACTGCAGCAAACTTCTTTTGCCCATAACTCGTATCTTTCGTATGCGGAGAAGGTGTGAGCCATTATCAACCTATAAAACTGCGGGGGCTGGTTAAATATTCCTGCATTTATAAGAAGTTTATGTCCCAAACAAGTGGAACCTCTATCTCTTACCATCCCAGAAATCTGTATGCTCTTACGAAGGAACAATAAACTGACTGTCGATGCTAATCGCATATACATACTGATAATTCCAATCTCTTGTGAATCATGTGGCATCAACCACTCCTCTCTTTCTGCCAACTCTGTGAATAGCCCTCGGCTTGAGTGCTTCCCTACTTTTCACGATGCTTTCCACTTCTTTACCGGCAGTCCTCGTCAATCATTCTTTGGTTCTACCAGGTGTCCGCCCGACTCCGTCCACCGGGATTCATTTCGTTTTCATTTTTTGAGATTTTTTTCTCATATTTCTTTGAATTTTGCACCCGAATGAACCACGAGCTGTGTGAGCTCTATGGTGACACTGATCTAATCAAGTGCATAAAACAACAGAGGCTGCGCTGCATTGGCCATGTTACTCTTAGGGATAAATCCGATCCAGCAAAAAAGATGTACAAAGGATGTGCAAATGAGTTTGTGAATAGAGCCTAGAGGAAATGACCGCAACTGAGATGGAAAGACCAGTTGCGGAAGGATAATTAGGAAGCTTGGCACCAGCTTGCACAAGGCAAAGACGAGTGACGGATATAAATAGCAGCGACCGAAACTGTTAAACGGTTGTGATGGAAATATCAGGCCAAAAAAGAAGAAGTTCTACTATGCAGTTCCATTTCATATACATGGACATAGAACATAGACATCCCCTCAGTTCTACGTTTCAGTACTAAATCAGACCTCAGCAATATAAATAACTGAATTCATGTCTGATGTACTTCGCATTTCCTTGATTTTAAACCTCAGCTAAAGGTGCCAAGCTGTTTGAAGTCGCAAAATCAGCATGGAATACCTTCCCTCCATGCAAAGCGACTGCGCTTCCCAGGTAGGTAGCTGAACGTCTGAACTTGCTCGATCGAGATCCAGTTATAATCAATCCAGAGCCGGGGATTGTCCAGGACTGGTGCTGAGCGCATTCCCCAGGGCTAAATAAATCAAGGAAAATACATTCCCCGCTTAAGTAATATAAAGGTGGAGAGACACTACCAGCAAAAGAATACTCAAGATTCAGGAAACCCACACAATTCAGTACGCTATTTCCAAGAAAGGAATCAAAATAAATACTCAATCAGAAATGAGACAATTGCAGGAAGCAGAAGATGTGAAAACATTGGCACATTAGCGATTGCTTCACTCGCTTCACTTCACAAGTGACCGTACAGAATGAAGTTCCTTTAAAGGTTTCAAAATTGGACAAAATTAGAACACTGAAGGATTTTTTGTGTTGTGGGGCTACTTTTGGCCATGGCCCAACTAAATGACAAACAACAACAACAACAAACACAAGTATAACAATACGGAATAAAATAATTTAATTTGAAACACCAAGTTTGAAAACCAAGAGTTAGTTCCCACCACTTTTTTATGGCCACAATTTCCCGCTTAGAAGCTCAAAAATTAGCTTCCTATTCAAAAAGTTGGACCAGTTTCGGTGGCCACTTGATAAATGGCAATTTGTGTTGATTGCAGCAGCAGAATGCAGACTGTTAGTGACTGGCCAGTCCATTTAATCTTATTGCATTGAAACTAGACAGGGGAAAAGGATTTATTTTAGCAAAGAGGCAATTACAAAAGTTGAAGTGTTTGATATTTAATTTCAACTTGTGTGCTTTCATTAAACTAAATATTGAATAATTAAACAATTTGGCACAAGCTGTTTTAGATTATAAAACGAAAAACCCCCCTAAAGCAACAAGAAGTAAAACTTTTATACCCTCCCACCCATCCCTCCAACCGTGCCAAAGGCAATAAACACACACACACACACGAGAAATCATTAATCAAGCGCGATCAAAGTCAAAGATACTCGCACACCCATTCCATTCCATTCCATTTCATCAGCTGGATGAGTGTCTGGGGAAGCGGAGGTGATGCTTTAATCAATTTCATACAACAAACACTTGGAAACGATGAGCAGACGTTATATAAAGAATGCAAGGTTCTTTAAGCAAATATTATTGCATGAAAATGTTTATTCGAAGGAGGAGAAACAGCCAGAGGAGGAGAGCAGGAGCCGGGTGATGCGTGATAAATGCCCGCGGCTGGCCAACACACGACTTCACACATATTCGCACAGTTTATTGATTGCCAAACGACAAAGAATAACATTTAAATATTTCCAGTAACCGCAAAAAAGCAGTTCAAATTAAGAGTGGCATTCAACTTGGCATGATTTGTGTGTGTTCCCAGCCAGTCTAATGATAATTATGATAATAATTTTTAAGGCAAATTATTGATAATTGCCGGGCGCTGTTTGCCGTTTTGCTATTTTTTTCCATGAAATTGTAACTAAGCGCGATGAAAAGTTGTGTACGCTTTGCGAACATAGAATTACTCATACGCCCCATGGGTTCTCTGTGTGTGTGTGCATTGTGATTAAGGCTGCAAGTCTTTGAAAGTATAACGCGAACAATTGGGTTGCCTGATGCACTTGTTCAGAATTGTGGTAATCCGATTTAATTTTCCGCTCTTCATTAAAAGTTCGCTTCTCCCATTTCAGGTGGTCTTTAACAATTAACATTATACAGATTTTTATACTCTGTACCGTAGGTACATAGAGTATTATAAGTTTGTGCAAAAGTATGTAACATCCAGAAGGAAGCATCTCCGACCCCATAAAGTATATATATTCTTGATCAGCATCAACAGCCGAGTCGATATAGCCATGTCCGTCTGTCCGTCTGTCTGTCCGTATGAACGCACAGATCTCAGAGATGGTAAGAGATAGAGGTTTGACGTGTATGGGACATATGCTTCTTATGTCTGCAGGCAGATCAAGTTTATTTTCAATTTTGGCCACGCCCCCTCCCGCCCCCGCAATTCAGACAAAACGTCATATCTCCCACAGTTTTGAAGAAAGATGGCTTGTTCCTTCTGGACATTATTAGAATAACTTATCGATCCGCCAAAGGAATGAAGAAGATCGGATGAACGGTTTTCGAGTTATGATCAAAAGACAAAATTTCTTGGTACAGAGTATGCTATAGTCGGGCTTGACCGACTTTCTTTCTTGTTATTTTAAAGGATTAGGGACTCTTAAGCTGCCTTTACACTTGTCATACTGATATATCTAAAATAGTTGGTTGTCAAAATTTTTGAAGACTAGCTACAGGTAATATTACCTGTTCCATTTTTAACAAGGACAAGGAAACTTTGTAGAGATATATGACAAGTGTAAAGGCAGCTTTGGCAATATATTTAAAATTACCGAAATAGAAAAGCAGTTCGATACAGAAACCGTATAATATATCGTACTAGGTCAAATAATGTTTTCTTATCAAAATACCTGATTGGGAACTACTTATGCATTTAACACTTTGCTTTACAGCCCAAGATTTCTAAGTCAACAAATACAACTATTGTATTGAGTTTCTCATTTGGAAGGTCCATTAATAACTAGGCAATAAGTAAGTTTGAACCCTCCTCTCAGCCAAAGCATTTTAAATGCAAATTATTGTAACCGCCTATCGGCTTTGGGTGTGTCTGTGGGCGTATATGCTCGTGTTTCCGTGTCAGTTTGAGGGAGTTTCTAATTTTGCCTGTGGTTTCATATCCCGACACGTACTGTGGCTCAGAGCGTGCCTTTCGAGTTAACCTTAAAGGTGTTTCATTTGGTTTAAGACGGGAGCCAGAAGCATAATGACTTGCAGATGAAACTCAGCTGCGTGCTGTAAAGTTAAATAGTTTAAATTAAAGCTAAAAGCTGAAGAAATGTCGTATAAATGTAAGATTTAAAAGATCTTATTGTTTGAATGTTTCTTCTAAGTGTTGCCTTTCACTAGGCCAACATGCATACAATACATGTGTGTTCCTCGAATCTATGCAACGTGCCTGTTATTTTTAAACCAAATTAGCATACAATTTAAATTAGCTGCAAGCGTTTACAGCAGCTGCTTTTGTTTACTTATTTTCATTAAACTGTATTCCTGCTGCTGCACTCTAAACTAAGGTAAATGCCGCGCTGCCCCCGGCCATTGTGCGGTGTAAACAAAAAGCAAAAAAACACAAAACGAGCAAAGCCAAACAAAAATAATACAAAAACAGAAGCGAGCAAAAAGAGGCTGAATAACAATACCCTCTGCCACTGCCTCTGCGCTGTGCGCTCTCCTCCCCGCCGCCCCTCCTGCATATTTATTTATGAGTAGTTTTTGGTGAGTTTTTGTTGTTGCTGTTTTGTATTTGCTTTGGGTCAAACGCGTGGCCGCCTTTCGCTCGTTTATTGTTTAAAAATGCGAAAAATCTACAAGTGGTGGTCAGCTGTGGAAACAGACTAAAGTGCCAAAGGCTGCAAATAAGCTTAGTTGAGCTTAGGGGAATTCTTAAAATTAAATGTAGCCAGATAATTTTAAAACGAAAAACCAAAATAGAACATCCAATTTTTTTTACTTTTTTATTAAAAACCCCGCAGCTAATAAATGTTTTTTAAAATATCAAATAATGGATAATAGACCTAAAATCGATTTATTTAAATGGAGTAAACTTGACTTTGGCTCGGCCGAAATTTGTATACCCTTGCAGCACGTTTCTCTAACTAAGACTACTTTTCGCACCTTACTTTTCTATGGGAGCTATACTATATAGATGTCCGATTTCGACCAAACTTGGTGGAATCATGCAAAAGACTATCAAACGAATACGAAATAAATTTGGAGTTGATTCCATTTAAAACAAAAAAGTTTTTCTCAATAGAACTGCTTTTCGACCATTCGATCATTCGATCATTCGTAATGCAGCCATAAGCTGTAGTCATCCGACTTTGATGAGACTTTGTAGAATTGTGTAAAAGCATATTAAATAAATAAATGAGAAATTTATGGACATTTCCACTAAAAACAAAAAAGTTTTTCCCACTAAGACTACTTTTCAGACACTACTTTTCTATGACAGCTTTTCTATATAGATGTCCGATTTCGATCAAACTTAGTGGAATCAAGGGAAAGCATTACAAACTAAGAAATACAAAATTTTGGAGGCGTTTTTCTCTCAAACTAGTTTTTTGACCAATCGTTGCTATGTCAGCAATATACTATAGTCATCCGATCATGCCGATGCCGACAAATGTAAAACGTATTTGTGCCAGAAGACTTTGTGCAAAATTTGGTGAAGATAGCTTTCAAAGAGGCGGAGAAGATAGCATGGTAACACACGGACGATTGGACGGACATCAACTCAATACTAACTCTAAGATGCTTCCTACTAAGCGTTACAAATATCTGGGCAATTTATATAACACACTCTGCGAGGGTATAACAAGACGCTTCAGCTCGGTTCTGAGTTCTGTTTTTTTCATAAAGACGGACAGACAGACAGAAATAGCTCTTTCGACTTGGCTGTTAATACTAACTATTACACACCTTTGCACAAGCTACATATACGCTAAGTAACTTTGGTACAGAGTATAATTCCGGTACATTCCTATTAAAGTGCACTTTTTTCGAAGTTCTCAACACAAAGTTGCATACTCGAACTAACAACGTGCAAACAATCGAGCACTTACAGAAAAATCACCAATAAGGCTCAAAAAACGAACAAAAAAGTAAAACATTATCGTAAACAGGGGTTAAACAACTATTGTGAACGAAAACTTTAACTGCCACAGGTAAGATGAATGAATTGATTTACTGCTCATTTCTCAACAGTTTCCAATCGCTCTATCCGCTAATCTTTCAAGTGTTTTTGCAAATCATTGTGCCATTTTCCTAGAAAATATTTACCAATACTAGTAAATATTATTAACCGATTTGTTTCAACCTTATTTGCTTTTGTAATAGCCTGCAGCGTGTGTTTCAATTATGGTTTTTGTTTGCGTTTGACACTTTAATTGTTTCACTAAAACAACACATACGCCCACCATCAATAAATAAATATTAGTTATTAAAAAGCACGCTTCAATTCCAGGGCAAGTGAAGCTTCTGACCGGCTCAAACCAAACTGACACACTTTAAGTTGCAACAGTAAAAGATGCAAACTTGTCAACATAAAGGAATGAAAACTTTTCAAAAACAACTTTTCCGGCAACAGCAAAGTATAAGTGTGCGGAGCGGAGCGTCTTCGTAGTTGGTGGCCTGACAAAAAGCCAGCTGGCAATGGAAAAGTTTTAGTCTCAGTGTCGCATGCCTGGAGGATATGCGAGAACTTTACCAAAAGCTAGTTGACATACTGACATTTGTATCTAAATGCAGACCAGGGCAGATGCCTTACACTGTGAAAGAGATTGCTGTAAATGGATTTGCAGGATTTGTGGCTATGATTCATTAATCTAAAGAGGTGGGCATAATAATTTAACAGAGATTAGGGTCGCAGATTGTTTCGGTTTCTGTTTGGGGCTTTTAAGTATTCAGCGAAAGCTTGTTTGATGGGTTATTCAAATACTTTTCTAATAAAGCCAGAACCAGAGTATTTAAGCCAAAATTATTAGAAAAACTTTGCAAAAGAATCATTAATTTTGGTATAAAACTTTTAATTTAATCTAGAAAGCGTTAGAATCTTATTTGTAGGCTTATGAATTATCTTTATTATTTTGAAATATACTTAATTAAACTTGAGTGATTGGAAAATATCTGGGCTCTCCTTTAAAAAAATGTAATACATAGCCTAAGCTTTCAGGGGAAATATCCAACCTCTACTCTTGTGTCTAGTTTAAATCGGAATGAGCTTGATAATATGTATTACCCCTACAAATAAGATAAGATTACAAGGTATAAAGATGACCTTTGTAAGATTTTTGAAAGTGGCGCTCCTATTATTCATTTGAATGGGTCAATATTACAACTAACTCCATTTTGAAGCCTACTCACTATCCTTTTTTTTCAATATGTGTTGTTTCGCTGCAGTGTATAAAACATAGTTTTTGTGGGCTGCGAATATGTCAACTTCTGTGCCAACAAAACGCAATTTGTGGAACCAAACGGCATGAAAAAAAAAGGTATTTTAGCATCGTACTGTGGACTCGTGATGAAAAATGGTTTCATTTCGATAGCCTCAAGGCAAAAGACCATGGCTTTTACTATGGCAAGGTGAGGTATGTATTTGGTGTGACCAATTGGGCATGGTGTATGAGCTGCTACAACCGCGTGAAACCATCACAGGCCAACTCCACCAAACTCAATCGATGCGTTTGAGCCGAGCATTGAAGCAAAAGCGGCCGAAGTTCGAGCAAAGGCACTACAAGGTAATTTTTTTAAGAACTACCGGCCACTTGTTGTGCTGCCGGTCAATATACTGAAATACCCTGAAACGCTGTAGTGGGGAGACCTACCCCACCCGCTGTATTGCCCAGACATTACCCCTTCCCACTACTGTTATATCGATAGCTCACAAAATTCTGGGATTCATCTTTCTACTTTTTTGCTCACTTGCCGAATTTTAGTTTAGTGTATGTTGTTTTCGCCATCAAAAGTGCTTTTGAAATTTTTGTTCTACTGCGTTACGCCTCGCTGGCTATGCTCGAATGTGTTGGAGCGAAACTTTTCTAATTGCACCAAAAGGCACTCTCAAGAGTTGTCCACAAAGGCGAGTGTACGTTCATACAAACAGAGGCATCTAACTTTAATCATACCCATATGTATTTGAATATATGCATGTGCCACAGGCAGCATGGAAAGAATAAGTGGGTCCTACCAACTGTTACAGAACTGTTAAGACATCAACAACAGCAGCAGCCGACACTTGTCACTGTCGTCTTTTTTGACTTTTGTCTTCTTGCACTGCGTTAGCTTGCCAAATGATTTACTTATGTGTTTGGTGCCAAATAAACTCAGACATTAATCAAAAGAAGTTTCATGGCATTTCAGTTTGCTAGAGTTCAAAGCAGAATTTTCCACATGGCTTCCCGACCACCCATTCACCCAAACATTGTCAGCTCATTTGGTCCATGAACTCATAAAATGCTTTTTAATTGAATTCCCTCCCAAAAGCGTTGATGACCTTGTCCAGCCTTGCATTTAATTTGGTAAATTTAATTGCATATTTATAGCTCGGGTGGAAAATGCTCCAAACATGTGCTAAGCGTTTTTATTAGCCCCACGCTCAGCAGCAAAAAATCGAAGGAAAGAATTGGAAATCATATGTACCTCTATATATAAAAGTGAGCCAAAAACCGAGCCAAAGAACAAACAGGTAATTAAGCAAAAGAAATAAACAAACAATTCGCCAAAAACAATTTGTACACACACAATTTCCACCCAGAATGTGTGCGAGTCAAAATGAACAATTTTTGCAATGTGCAAGACAAAACCTGATTTGCCATAAAATTAAATTAATTCGCGACCAGCGGACCAGCGCAATCCGCCCAAAGATTTGTGCAAATTGTGTACACAATTTACACAACTTGGCAGTATTTGGGCTCGATGGCCTTTTGAGTTATGACAAAAAATTATGGGCAAATAAATCAATTTTTGAAAAATTTCCAATTTGACATTTTAAGTGTGAAAACACAGCAGACAAATCGGGGCGGCTTCGAAACTATTTTTCTTGAAAATAAAACAGGCGCTGGCGTGTTTGCCATTGAATAAAAGTTACATATTAACGTCAAGTGTCTGCTAACCCTTCTGGGCTAAAAATAAACTGCATTGTCAAGCCTCCAACACAATACCAGCCGTTCAGAATATTTACTGTGCCACACCACAACAAAAGCATTCTAAGCCAGAAAAATGACCAACATTTCTGGTAAACAATTTATAATATAAACAATTTATATGAGACAACTTCCAGAGTTGAGATAACAAACGGAATGTGGGGGGAGGGGAAACGCAAATACAATTGATCACAAAAAACGGGAATCAATATTTTACACTAACATTTGAGAAATTGTTGCTATCTTTACTTAGGGTCGATATGTGTCACATAAACTTGCAGCCTGGCAACCGAACAAAAAATTCATAGATAGAAGGTTATCAATGTTAATGCATTTTATTGTCATTGTCAAATCGGGGAGGAATTTCGAAAGTTTGCAGAGGCAAAAATTGACAGCCAAGGCAGAGTTTGCCTAAACCACAAATGGTAATTTCTCAATTCTCTATCGGATGTGCATGCCACAAGGTCCACTGCGAGGTTGGCAAAAGCCACATGTATACATGTAAGCTGTGAGCATCAAGGAAAGCTGATTTTAAAAAAGGAAAACGGAGAGGGTAGAGTGACACAAGTAAAGGTGCACTCGAGATAATATCAAACAATACTTAAGCGTTTTACACTATATATCATCTTGTACCACAAGCAAGGCACAACAGCCGAGAATCCAAAACCTCGGGGCACTTCACTATACTCACTACACTAGTACACACTATTGTGTACCTCCAACAACGTGGAAAAAACTATACCACAAGTCGAAAAGAGTGGGACAACCTTTCTCATATTAGGGCTAACGCCACTAATATCTGAAAGGATAACTTCTCCTTCTTTCCTCCTCCTTTCTCCCCAACCTAGACCTGAATTTATCGTTCCTTAAAACACTCATGGAAAACTAAGGATGGAAGGCAGGAAGCCCGCCCTCAAGGCACTTGAACCTTTCGAATATATAACTCACTAAACGCCACATATCCCTGAACGCGACTCTATCTGACACTTCAGTATTCGCCTAATATGCCGAAACACTGCCCAAACTGGGCACAACCACCAAGCTAGGATAGGAATGCCTATGGATACTAATTCACTAAATTAAAATGAATTTTCTTTGCAATTTTAGCTGCCCGACTAAGGCTTTAAACAGAGCATTCACCTCTACTCAAACAGTTCTTACATTGACTTTGTGATTTGCTTTTGTGATGATACAACTTAAATAGTTCAACGTAAACACAAACGAGACTTTTGCCCCAATTTAGCTAATGTATTAATGAAATTGTTTTTGTTTTGTGTTTATTTCCGATCCAGCCTTTTTGTAATTAATTTATATTGAATCTAAATATACGTTTGTATTTCACACCAGCATTTTATGCCGAGTGTACGGTTAGCGTACAAAACGATTATTATTATTCGCATTTGAGTGCACCCAACTTGTGATTTGTATCATTTACTTGAATGGATCCATTAAAATTCCAGATATCACTTATAATTTCTTTTTACGGAGGGACAGGCACATGGGGAGTGCAAATGTAAATTAGTCTTATAATTACGTTTAATTAAAAGCAATTAAGAAATGTATTGTTTTGTATGTTTGTCGGTGGCCCACTCTTACACACACACACTCAACGCACACACACACACACATTGCCCACTAATTAGTGAAGCAAACAAATTAAATACTTTGAAAATGTTTTTATTCATTTCTTTTGGCTTCTTTGGCGGTCGCATAAAAATAAAATTTGTGCGAGTTTTTCAATAACGCGCGCGCAGCTCATTTTATTTTATTTGAGTTTAGTTTTTGTTGTTGTTGCTGTTGTTGTTGTTGCTGCAACACATGTTTATTATACTTTGTATAGGCTCTCTCGGAGGGCTTTGAATTTGGCTGCCGCAGCCGCCCGGTTTGTTGTGTTGTTGCTGTTGTTGTTAGGTTGATTAGGCGTCTAGGTTGACACATGGGGGGCACACAGCCAGCCAGCCAGCCAGCCAGTCAGTCAGACAGACACACACACACACACACATACTCTAATCAAGTATACGACACAACACATATGAACTTGCCTGAAATTTCACACAAATGTGCAAATTTAATTAAATTCAAACGAGAAATAAATATAAAAAAAAAGACGCTGCACACATTTGTATAATACTACAATATCTAGTGAGGGTTATTCGCCAAAATTAAATGAAACTGCAAGGGAAATGCCTAAGCAAATAAAACTTGCTGGGAATATGGAGCAATGTTGGAAATATCAACTGGTGGATTATCCACCTCCAACCAGTTTTTGTTGTTTGTAGTATTTTTAAAGGAATTTCCAAAATTTGCTTTTCTTTTTTTGGCTTTTTGCGTTGGGTTTTTGCAGTCTGCAAATATTGAAGAGGACGCCGGTTCTCAAGTAAGGCATTTGGATATAGGGGTTTAAAAAGATAAAGAACCCTCTGCTGTATCATTAAAGAACAGTATCACTGACTTGGTACCTAGTTAAGCAGTTCAATGATCTGGTCTCTGCAAAAGATGAGGTTTTTTATTGTCGTAACTGAAAAACTGTACAAAAAACACAAATTTAATGCATTGTAACTAAGATTTGGGAAA
>JAWNNO010004320.1:0-25980 GCA_035044985.1 Lordiphosa fenestrarum
TAAGTTTTAATAATGTGGGCTTCTCCTAGTTCGATTTTTGCAATCGGTGTGGATTCCTTTATTAATCGGACGGACATGCTTTGAGCCATGATTCTCGGGCTCCTGTACAAACAAAACAAAATAAGGATATTAGTGATTTAGTTTTTAGCGCGTCTGATTTTAGATTTATGAATTTTTTGTGATCGTGTAGTGATTAAGGTGAGGCCATTGTCTTGTTGAAGTTTATGTTTGGAGAATCTAGGGGTTAGTTTATTCCTGCGGTTTTCTTTCCTGAATATAGTATTATCTACGGATAACGAGTCTGGTTGTTTTCTGTTCTCATTGAGTTTTTCCAATCTTATTTTTGAGTTTCTCTCGGATTTTTCTCTCACTTCTGGGTAAAGTTTCGTGCGGTATAAGTTCAGTTTTTCGAGATATTCATGATGCGTGTTGCTTCCCAATGTCTGATTGAAAATGTGGTAATCACCACTAAATAGCTCAAATGGTGTCAGCTTTGTACTGGAATGTATGGCGTTATTGTATGATCAGAAGAGTTTCCGAGAGGATCTCTTCATGTTTGCACGTCTGTTTGGTTTTTTCTTGGTATCGATGACTATCCTATATATTTCCGTAAGGGTAGAATGTAATCGTTCTACAGACGAGTTGCTGGACTATTGTTGGAAAGATGTACAATGAGATTTTAAACCGTATTGATGACAAAAGTCTTTAAAAATGTTACTCGAAAATTCGGCCCCTTGGTCGTAAACCAGTTTTTTGGGTGCTCCGAAGAAACCAGTAAATTGTTTTAAAGACTCAAGGACGTTTATGCAATTCCTGTTTGGTATGGGGTATGCACATGCGAATTTTGAGAATTTATCAATAATCGTCAGGTTATAATTATTATTGATTGTATAAATGTCAATGTGGACTATGTGCATTGGTTCCGAGGGGATTTCTGGTATTTGGAAGGGCGGCTTTTGCGGTTGTCTATCATATTTGAGAGCAAGACATACATCGCAGTGCTTTAAAGTTTGGGCAATTTTAGCCTTCATATTCGGGAAATATAGTGACCTTTTTAGGTGAAGAAATGTCTCATCAACGCCTCGGTGGTTGTTGTTTTTATGGTAGTCGCTTATAGTTTTCTCCTGTTCCGCAGTGTCGGTTAGTTCGTGCAGAAAAATTGTACTCCTAATGAGTGTATATATCTTGTTGTTTGAAAAGTGTTTTGCATAGACCTCCTGAACTATTTTGAAAATTTCCTCAGAGGTATGTATAACACAAATTTTGTTTGGTTTTAACACCAGTTTTAGGATGTTGAACACATTATCTGTGTCGAAATGTGGTTCTGTTATCGTTCGTCTTAACTTGTTTTTGAACGGGGTGCTTACGTTGTTGGTGGCTGGTAAGCCTTTTACCAATAATATTTGCACATTAAAATCGTTTAGTGGTTTTTCGGCTATCGGAATACCGACTGCCAAATCCTCCTGTGCTGAATGTATGGTATCACCATCTGTAGCATTGTCTGATGCTGAATCGTTTACGTTGACGTCTGCTTCAGGTTGAATGCGACTTAAGGCGTCAGCGACTTCGTTTTGAGAACCTTTTTTCTAGACGAATTGATACTCGTATTCGAAGAAGTTGTAATTTCCAACGTGTTACCTTGTCGCCCAAACAAGACCTTTAAATTCTGACAGAAGGCGCTTCGGTAAGCATCGCCTCTTACCCAGTTTTTCATCTTAACCTTAGGTTCGCGTTCTATGGTTACTTTTTTACCAGCAACACAAAGCGACAACAATTTTAACTTAGCAGTCAATGGTTCAAGATAAAAATCTACAAAATTCAGCAAACACAGTCAGGGTCATTGGGAACGTTATATCAAAAAATCGCCGAACAATTGATTGAGATACCTCCAGAAGGGGTCAAACCTAAATTCTTGCATATCTTTAAAGGCGCACGGAAGAGTTTTCTTAAAAAACTAAATTTATGATGGCACAATGGGCTATTTAGTGGGCCTGAGAGATGTTACTCTGCAGACAAAAAACCGCGAGATGGAGTACCATTTAATGATCCACCCACAACCCACGCCATATGGGCCATTAACTTGACTAAAAAATAGACCGAACTGTGTTTTCAGATTTTCTTACGAAGCACTTTTCCGCTGACTACGAGCATTTTTGTACCATTTAGGGTATTAACTGCTCCCAAAAATTATGCAATTAATCTAATGGGTAAATATCTTCAATACCAGCTGGAAAACAGATATTAGCATTTAAAAACTTTAGTTCGAAGCATCTTAGTGTATCGCAGTTAGTCCATTAACGGCATTTTATAGTGCGTGTTCTATTTTCTTGCTTGCAATGAAGCAGGTTACCTATGAGATTAATGGCATAATTTTGGTGAAGCTTGTAATACCCTAAATGGTCAATGTTGTTCTAAGGCAGTTGCTTGTACAAAAATAACCATTGACCGCCAACCAAGGCTATATGGGAGAAACTGAAATCGTAGTTTGGTCTATTTTTGGATCTACTTTATGATTTACATGGAGATGGTCGTGGGTGGATCTTAAAATGGTACTCCATCTCGCGGTTTTTTGTACCTTAACGAATTGTACGATAAACGCGATTTTTTGATGTTACGTTCCTAGGTCCCTGTCTGTGCTTGCTGAATTTTGTGTATTTTTGGTCTGAACCATTAATAACTAAGTTAAAATTGTTGTCGCTTTGTGTTGCTAGTACAAAAGTAACCATAGAACGCGAACCTATGGTACAGATGAAAAACTGGCTATGAGGCGATGCTTACAGAAGTGCCTCCTATCAGAATTTAAGGGTCTCAACCCGGGGTTTTTTAGTGTCGTACTGTGTTATGCGAGAGAGAGAAATTATCCAAATACGGTTCCAAAAAAAGTCTTGTTGTAAGAGAGGAAATAAGAAATACAAGAAAGAGAGAGAAAGAACATAGAGGTAAAAGGTTTCTTTTATTTGGTGTCATTTTCTTTTTGTGATTTCTTGTCTGCGAACTTTTATTACAGCGACAGCTCGGTAATTAAAGCAGAAGAGAGACTTAGCTTTATCTGTTCTCATTCGAGTAAAATCTTTAAGTCTAATACCCTATATCGGCCAGCTTGGGACAGGTCATGACCAAATATAAATAGATTTGCGCTTTAATTTAGTTTGACCCAATTTCCACTCTTAATTTTAAACTAAAATGAAATTTTTAAAAACTATTAACATAATTTACTTTATTTATTTATCAGGGTAAGGCGAGAAAAGTCTGTCACTAGAACATCTAGACAGCTCAAACACATGCAGAGTCCCTGTGGGACCGTCGTAGCCCTGTCTTTTCTGTAATTTTCCACTTCTTTGCCTCAGCCTATCCATCTTATAATTGCTTTAAATATTATTTGAAGATAAGCGAACGAGTAGCAAAGTGGTTAATTATTTAGAACCCACCCCTTTGCCGACTAACGTTGAGTCGGAACCAGTGCGTGGTCCGCTTTGCCTACATTTCCACCAGCTCGTCCAGCTTGACATAACCATGTTTTCGTTGTCTGCTATTTTTTGCCATGCTTTGTTTTTGTCTTTTTTTCAGTCTGATGGATAGGAATTATTTATTGATGTTAACTGATTCTTTGTTTACGATTATTAATGTGTTAATATTGGCATCTAGCGAGTTCGTATGGGAGTGAAATTTATCCCAGTTAGCTTTGTCTAATATTTGTTTATTATTGATTTGTTAGGTTCTGTGTTGTTTTGTTTAAACATCGAAATGATTATTTGAAAGGTTATTTTGTCAGCGGTTATTTCCCAGGTAGTGACTGTACTTACGACTGATGTGCAGAGAGATAGGTCAATGTGCGTAACGGAGTTGTGCGTTGTAAAGTAATCACCTATAATTTGTCGTTAAGGAAAATTAAATTGGAGTTTTTTGCGAGTGTTGCTATTGTGGTTTTTTTATTATTTTATGTCGATCCCCAAAGATGGTCCCAACTTTTAAAATTGCCAAGTATGACTGTATTTTGGCTGTTGCTCAGTACGTTTCTTAGGTTTGAGAGATGGAATTGTTGGTTTTGTGGGACTTAGTCCTATATTATTACTATTATCTTTCTGGATATGATTTCAACGCAGATGGCCTCAAAATCGTTTTATAGAGGTATTGTTTAGGCTTGTAAACAGTTGTGCAACTGCATTGCTTCTCCGCTATAGTATTGAGAGGTATTCAGGGAATGGAGGGATTACTTCATTGGCATTGGGATATACGATGTAGACTGCAAGTGGGTTTCTTGTAGTGCTACTATGTTGGGATGTTATTTTAACCCGTTACTCTGGATCGTGAGTGACCCTAATGCGAAAAGGTTGTCTTGAGTGCAAGGTGCTGCGTTAAAATTAGCAAAAGACATAGAAAACGCGAGTCTCTAAGCTGCTAAAGTATGTGACTAGATAGAACGTCAAACTAAGCGAATCACTAAAAACATATACAGAGACTGCAGAAAAGAAGTCTCGATCAAAGTCCATGGCAGCCGAACAACCTGCTGTGTAAGTGCAAGAACAAGAAAGCTTAAAGCCAAGTTTACAGCCGGACCTTAGCTTAAGCCAAAGCTCCAGCAAAGTCCACAACCAGAACGCAGATCAAAGTCAAGCGTGACTTCATAAGCTCTAACAAAATAGTTCTGATGGAAACATCGCCAGAAAAAACCCAACGTGGCCCTTCTACAAAAGCACAAAATTTGAAGGTATGATACCACTTAGTCGTAGTGCGCAAGAATTTAACTGGCTGTTGTCTTCCCTATTGCCATGTTAACGTTCTGTAGAGGAATAATGTTTATTGCTTGACACGTCTGGTTGCATTGCTTAGCTCGCCGGATGGGGTGGGGTTCTTTAAACAATTATTCTCTAAGGCCAATTATAAACTACTCCTGGAGTATCATAAGAGCAAATATACGTGTCAAGACTGCTTGCGTAAAGCCGGAATAACCTAATATCAGACAGAACATATTATACACGGTCACTTGGCTCAGCTTGATGTTGTACCTGAGACTCCGCACAATTTTTCCCTCCCTAAACAGTGCTTAACTAAAAGCAACGCCATGATAATCCTAATGCGGTTATTTTTACAGATTATTCCTAACACAACCGATTGGTTTTAATACTTCACCATAGCTTCTTTAATATTCATTCGTATGCCCCAAAATAATTACTCCAACTAATGTTTCATTACAACTATGATTGCTCTGCAAACAAATTTACTTCAAATTCCATATTAAATTATAAAAAAAATTATACCTCAGATCCAACAAGTATAGTATTGAAGGATGATGTTGATAAATCTAACAATTAACAGCTATAATTGTCCTCAATTACGGACAGGTAAAAATAATAAACAAAATTAACTTCGAGTATGGAGTAATCCATGTACTACTACCGAGTTGTCATGGAAATTTCATAGTTTTTCATTCGCTTTAGTCACTTGGCAAATGATACGACTTACGTGAAACATGTTTCTTGTGGCCTGAACAAACGATGATTAATTAAGTAGATGTCTGCCTTGTGATGGTTTGAGCTCAAATCAGCACGATCTGTGAAAGTAAAGAAATTAGTATATATGTTCATTTTCTTGAGCCGCTACAAAATTCCAACGATAGTGTATCAAATAAGCCGTAAATGACCATGTTATTACCTGAGCAACTCTTGGTACTACTTTAGCCTACTTATGTCACTAAGACTTTATCTTAACGTAACCAATGACTGCTAGAGCCGTGGATCTTCCTTCAGCGTCTGCTGGGCGTTCCTTTTGGACTGAGGTTTTGTACCTTAGAGTAGCCACGATGACGACTCTCCCTGGTAATAAATGACGGACACTCCTCTGGGGATTGACATTACCGTAGCCCTGTGGAAGCCGTCTGGACTAGATTCACTGGTTGACTCGAGAGCCTGCTCACTGGAGAACAAAAGGCTACGGCATACTGGGAAGGTGGTTGCGTGCGCGACTAAACCATGTCGGCCGCTAGGCTTAAGCGCGTTTGCTTAAAACCTGAAGCGTTCTCTCCTAGCTCTGGTGGATGGCTTTTTACAATTGACGTGCCAGCGGCAACCAAGTCCGACCAAATGGAAGTCGGGTGTGATCCCACGTGGTGGAAATTAGGGCAAAACCTATTTGTTAATAAATAATTTAACATTACCTTCTCGCCATTTACTTTAATTATTCGAAGCACTCACTTTTTATTATTAGTTGTAGTTGTCACTTCCAACTTAAATAGCGTTTAAACAGTTTTAGCAAACGAGGTTATGCAATCACGTGGTTACAGAATCGAACTTGGTTAGTTTAGTATAATTAAGACTTTCTAATATGCACGTCTATTCAGCCAGAGCTCCAAAATTGAAAAGAAATATGAAATAGGAACCTGCGTCAGACATGCTGCTGCTCGCGTTTGGAAAGCTCTTTAAAACAACGGGATCCTTCCAGACCTTTGTATGTCTAGAGTTGCCACCTCTGTTAAAGAGCGCTGTTAATGTCAGCCGCTCTAGGTTTGGCGCTACTTTCAAATTTTCAAGGCAGCCGTAACAAAGGGTATGGCAAATCCGCCGTCAGCCGGCAGCATTGAAAATAGACCGAGGCCCATGGTGCCCTATACGGCTGTAGGAGCCTTGTCAATTGGAGCTCTCACTCTCCTAATGTCAAACCTATTAGATACGAAGCTAAAGGACCTGCCTTCCAAATCGGACATAGAGGGTATAAACAATAACTTTCTGGAACTGCAGCAGAAGAATTCGGAGCTGGAAAGCCGACTGGAAAAAATTAAGGAACGAAATACGGCCCTGGAGCAACAATTGGATTTTCTTATGAAAAAGGCAAGCGAGAAACGTCGTAATGCATCTGCAAGTATCCACTGGACAAAACCCAATTGAAAAGGCAAAATCCGTCTGCATGGAAGTACTCAACACCAGTGACAAGTCCGCGTCACTGCTGCATGGAATTTCAGGCCAGGTAGATCAGGTGGTGCTGGCGTCATCGTCAGCTTGCCTTCAACGCAAGATGTGTTCCGCTTTCTGAAGGAGTACAAAAAGCTAAAATCGCTTGGAGCCACTGCTCACAGAGATTTCCCACCAGAAACTAGGGAGAGAATTCGAAAACTGGTGACTATAAAAAAAGACCTTCCAAAAGGGGAAAATGTAAAGGCAGCTATGCGAGATGACACTCTGCTGGTAAATGGAATCAAGTTTACATATGATACCAGGAAAAATAAGCACATGGATGGAGCACAGGCGCTATATGATATTCTTTACGAACGCAGCACTAAATTGTCTACAGACTCGATGAAATCAAGCTCAGTTGATTAAATGTAAATGTGGGAGAAACCTCTAACAGTATCCATTTAATTCCCAAACCAAATTGTAATTTTTCAAAATGAATGCCGTCAGTCATATAAACAATCAAAATAGCACAGTTAGCTTAACAATATTGTCATACAACAAAGCAGGATTAGCAAGTAAGCGCATACATACCTCATTCTTCAATTTTGAACAAGGCCATGATATATTTCTTTTCTATGAAACTTTTATTGATAAAAACGAATCCAGTTAAGAAAATTATAATCTACGTTGGGAAATGGCTTGCCGAACGTCCACGCGTGGAAGAGCTTCTGGAGGAAGCCTCTATGGTATTCGCAAATCTGTACAGCACAACTTTAATATTGAATTCGACACAGTAAATGGGCAAAAAATCATAAAACTTAAACTTGGATATGAACCACTGGCTATTGTGCCAGTCTACTTAAACTGCAATAACTGGGATGCAAATTACGAGCAGCTGTACGACCAACTAATTGAAATTGAAAATAGAAATGCTATGCTTGTAGGAGATTGCAACGCAAGGATCGGCTCTGAGCAGATGGCGACTAAGTGTGAGGCGAGAAGTTACATGAATAGAAAAGCTAAGGATGCCAATCTGGACCGAAAAGTACGACTTTTCCAGGATATGTGTGAATGCCTGAACCTAACCATTCTAAACGGTAGAACAAAAAGCGACGCAGAAGGGGATTTCACTTTTATCAGGGGAAAGGCCTGTTCATCGATTGACTTCTGTGCTATAGGAGAAGGCTGGGAAAAATATGTAACGGATATGGAAATTGGAACGCTGGTGTACTCTGGCCATTTACCGGTCACAATATATCTACGAGCAGATGGATCGCAGCAACTAAAATTCAAAATCAAAAATCTTCTTCCAAAGCTAGTTTGGCGTCAGCGATCGGAAGATACAAACAAGGTTGCCCAACTTCAATGCTTACGCACTTCAGCAGAAAAAAATGAGCTCACAGATTGCATCAAAAATGCCGCTTGCTATATGAAGCCTTTAGGAAAGCCAAAGTATAACCAGCCATGGTTTGATCACCAATGCGAAGCGGCAAGGAAAACGTCTTCTGTGCTCCTAAGACGGGTGAAGGCAGAAAGAGTCAAAATGGAGTATCAAAATGCAAACCGACTGTATAAAGACTTGGGTAATCAAAAACAAAAGCAATACTTTCGAAGTCTTGAAATAGAAATCGCACACATAAAAGACAGCAAATCTTTCTGGACTATGATAAGAAAACTAAATGGAACCGCGACCTACAGGCCAATAAAGGCCAAAAATGAACTGCTGGCACTGCACTTTGAAAAGCTTTAATCTGCCGACCCAAATGCCATTTTGGGTTGCCTTACAGAGAAAACTGTGGTTTGGATATGGATATAAATGTAGCGGAGGTTGAGGCGTCTATAAGAACGGCTAAAGCTAATAAAGCTCCTGGCGAGGATCGCATACCAGTTGCGTTTTTTAATCATGCAACTCCAGAGTTCATCGAAGAGCTTAGACGCACTTTAATGCCATCTATGAATTTGCGAATATACCTCACACCTTCAAAAAGAGCGTAATTTTCCTGATTCACAAAAATAGTAGCCAAACAGAGGCGAGCAACTATAATGGCATATCCGTTCTTAATTCGTCCATAAAGCTGTTTGCATCCACGCTTCTCGAACATTTGGAAAAATGGGTGGTGGAACAAAATCTGTTAAGCGAAAACCAGTTTGTATTCAGGAAGGGTTTCTCAACAGTCGATTCAATCTTTACATTGTCATCGATCGTAACGACCTACCTTAGAGAGAAAAAGAAACTTTACGTCAGCTTCGTCGACTTCAAGGCGGCTTTTGACACAATCGACAGAAGGACCCTCATTTACAAACTCAGCAATATGGGCCTACCAACAAAATTCTTGAGAGTCATACAGAAAATGTATGAGGATAATTTAGCAGCGGTCTGGGATGGCTCACAGCTGTCAAACTGGTTCCAAACTAATACAAGCGTAAAGCAGGGATGCTTGCTAAGCCCACTGTTATTCTCACTCTTTATAAATGACATTACGGAAGCATTACCAGCAGGATTTTTATTTGGCGACACGTATATCAATTCAATACTATTCGCGGATGATATGGTGATCTTAGCTGATTCAGCATCCAAACTTCAAAATATGCTTAACCATCTAAACGAATACTGCAAAACCTGCAACTTGAAAATAAACACCGACAAGTCAAAAGCGATGGTATTTAGGGATGGTAGAGCGGAGATAGAGAGAGTAACATCTTATTAATATCTTGGAGTTACCATGACTTCCAATGGAAAATTTGCAACACACATTCGCCTAAAACTCAAGGAATTCATTATGGCGCTTAACAGCTCGTGGAATAAATTAATGAGCAATAACAACGTGCTACCGAGCGTCAAGTATAAGATGTATGAAGCAACCGCTCGCTCAGAAGAGTGCTACGCCTCACAGGTATGGGGAATCTTTCGATATGAAGATGTGGAAAAGTTACTGAGATTTTTCATCAAGAAAATCTTCCAGTTGCCACGAAACATCCCAAATTATGCTATTTACATTGAGACTGGACTATCATAGCTATACAGCTTCACCTTGGGCACGCACTTTTCGTACTTGAGGCAGGTGATGGATAAACCAGCATCAAGGCTGGTAAATAAAACTGCAAATCTGCTATTAGCAAGAGGAGCCCAATGTTTTGATGAATGGCGACTACTGGCCGCCGAGTATAACGTTCCTCTTGACCTCCAAAACCACCGATCTTGGACTGAAGCGCATAACAAATTACTGGAGCGAATAGCCGAAGGTACTCGTGGGAAATGCATCGAACAGGCCCGAAGCAGCACGAGTAGGGTGTTGTACAAACAGATTGATTTAACATTATGCGAAAGGAACTACTTCAACGATCGCTATAATCTAAAAGTAATCTCGCAAATATTTCGCGCTCACTGTGATCTGATTGCACTGAATTCTAAGCCATATAGAGATGGAACCCTAAATGAGTGCACGCTGTGCAATATGCACGAAAAAAAGGACGCCTTCCATTTCTTGGCCAAATGTCCAATCCTGGCAGAAATACGATTTGTATATTGGCAGCAAGCTTCTCTGAATACAGCAGAAGTAATTGAAATTTTAAATGGACGGAACTGGACATTACTGGCAAATTATATCTTCGAAGCGCTGAAATACCGTCAGCAAATTATATTAGAATTTCCCTAGTCCCTTAAGATCCAGAAACTAAAATAAATTTAAACATTTAAAATGAATCCTTTGTATGTAAATATGACTGACGGCAAACTATGGCCAATGTCAACAAATGGTCTGAAAATAAATCTATACTTCTACTTCTACTACTTCTACTACTACTACTACTACTTTTAACCCCTTACTCGATGAATAAAAAGCGAATAGAAAAGTCGTGCGAATGTATGTAACAGGCAAAAGAAACCATAGGCCTTATTGATAAGCATCAACAACCGAGTCGATATAGCCTTGTCCATCTGTCAGTATGAACACCTAGATCTCAGAGACTAGAAGAGCAAGACCGCCGCAATAAAAAGAAATGAATATCTCCTACAAATTACACTGTGATATTTTTTTTTAAATAAAAAAAAAGACTTTCTTTACAGACGGCTCAAAGATGGACCTAGGGGTCGGAGCCGCCGTATACTGTGCAGAACCAGAAATAAAGCTCTCATACAAACTGCCAAACCACTGCACCATTTTCCTGGCGGAAGTCTTCGCAATAAGGAAAGCAGCGAAGTTGGCAGAAATTCACGCTCCATACAACCAAATAAATATCTTCGTGGATGGCCAAGCGGCCTTCAAGGCAATGCAAGGACACTTCATCAACTCCAGAAATGTCCTGGCGAGCAGGGAAGCACTAGATTCCCTTAGCATCTCCAAAAAGGGTGCAAATCTATTGGATTACCAGCCACCAGGGCATCGATCGAAACGAGTAGCAGACAGTTTTGCAAAAGCCGGATTCGTACTCGGCGAAGAAGAAACACTGAACATACTTATCCCCATACAGACGCTAAACAGAAAGATGGAGGAGAAAGCAGAGAACGAAGCAGAGGTATGGTGGGGGAACACAACCGGTTTCAGAATCTCTAAAATTATGTGCATGACAAGAGACATAAAACTCACGCACTATCTGCTACATCTCCAGAGAAGAGACTGAAAACTGTTATTAACATATTAACGGGACACTGCCTAGCAGCCGCTCATGCGATAAAGCTAGGCCTAACGACAGCGGACACCTGCAAGAAAAGCATGGAAACTGGAGTCGCAAAAACTCTAGAACACCTTATTTGCAGCTGCCCAGCAATTGCCACGTTAAGATTAAAACTTCTGCACACCCCACGGTTCGCTTCTTTGGAAGAAGCAGAGAAGAGGTCCCCAAAACAAACGTACTCAAATAATTACCCAGCCTCAACAAGGATCTTAAGGTCTATGTGTGACCCCATCTGGGGTCAGCCGGAACTACCTAACCTAACCTTTCCTTACAATCCGAATTATATGTCAATAGGGAGAATAATTGATCTTTGCATATCGAATTTTCCGGCAATTTTTATTGCTGGCGAATTTTCTGATATCGGAAAAACACGAGTCCAATTATTTCGCATACCTTGCTGACAAACCGAGTTTCAAGTCAATCGGATGAAAAATGAATTTTCCCCATTCAAACTTTTCCGAAGCTTTTCCGGGTGAAATTTTCCAAATCCCCGTCTAAGTACTCACTTTCAGCATAAGACAAAACTACTGTAATAAACTCAGCTTCCTATCTCTTATGGTTTGGGCTGCTCGACGGTCACCAGTCAGTCAGGTTGAACAACTTTATATACAGGGCAGTCCATCGAGTGTTTGGAATTTGAACTATTCATTATTTGATTTTTAAAACGTCAAATGTCATTCGGAAAGCGACTAATATTTAGTAAATACTTTGACATTTACGAAATGGGTCGCTATTTGCTTGATGAAATTTGAGAAATATTAAAAACATATTTCCAAAGAGGTGAGTCCTCGACTCAAACTGTGCCAAATTTGAAAAGGCCAGTTAACAAAAAAAATGTTCCGAAAACTCAATTTGTGGAGCGTGTTCAGCGAGTTCATGAAACTGGAATCTTGGTGGATAAACCAACTCGTTTACGTGAACAACCCTGCGCCCTATCTGCGAAAATCGAATAATCAGCAAATATGGAGATGTTAATTGGCCGCCAAGAAGCTGTGATCTGACACCGTTTGCCTATTATCTTTAGAGAGCGGTCAAGGAAAAATGTTATGCAAACAATCATGAAGAAATTGATGAGTTGAAGAACGAGATTCGAATTACTATTGCTGACATACGTGCCGAAACAATTGAAAATGTTCTCAAAAATTCGGTGGATCAAATGGGTTACTGTCAAGTCAACCGTGGTGGTCATTTGATCGAAATTGTTTTTCAAAAATAAATGACATAAACCCACCTTTCCAATAAATTTTCAAGCTTTCAAAAATATCGAGCCGCAAAATTAAATTTCAATTTTTTAACAATTTCCACCCTGTAGAAATAAATGAACTTAAACAAAACGAGAGCGTAAGTTAAAGTCGGCCCTGCCCGACTTCGATACAACCGTTTCTGAGGTGAATTAGTTTTTAGTTACCTTCCTTATATTAGCAGCGCATGCGGCTCAGTAAAGTATGCAACTTTTTTTATAAACTGTATAACTCTGCCATTTATTATCCGATTTTTATGAAATTTGAGAGATTGTCGATATTGGCCTCATACACTACACTGCAAAATATGATATCTTATGATAGCTCGATATCTTAAAATTTGTAGGAGATACTCATTTTTTTATACTCTGTACTGTAGGTACATAGAGTATATTAAGCTTGTGCAAAAGTATGTAACAGCCAGAAGTAATCTCCGACCCCACAAAGTATATATATTCTTCATCAGCATCAACAGTCGAGTCGATATAGCCATATCCGTCCGTCCGTCTGTCTGTCCGTATGAACAGATCTCAGAGATGGTAAGAGATAGAGGTTTTTATATGTATGGGACATATGCTTCTTATGTGTGCAGGCAGATCAAGTTTATTTAAATTTGGATTTTCAATTTGGTTGCTCTAGCTCTTCTAGTCTCTGAGATCTAGGTGTTTATATAGTCAGACTGAATCGGCTTTTGACGCTGATCAAGAATATATATGGCTTATGCGGTCGGAGATGCTTCCTTCTGCCTGTTAAATATATTTGCACTTCTTTAGTAGTAGTAGCAGTAGTGTTTGTTTTCATAATTGTTTGGCTTAGCAATGCCGATAGCATGCCAAAAAGCGATTGCCATACTGCAAAGCATTGTAATTTTTCCGCGAGGAGATATTTTGCTAATGTCTTTGGAAGGGTATGATCCGGTAGTCGCATTATTTTAACCATGTAGTTAAAATCGCAGCTGAGAGTATAGTGGTGTAGAGTGGGTAGGCCGGTTTTTAGATGCAGAGCGTAATTGGGAGTGTTCTGTGGGAGTTTGAATGCGGCTTCCTCATATTCGTTAATTCCCCATATCTCTGACGCATAGAACATGACAGCACCCGATGTTGCCTCGAAAAGTTTATATTTGGAACTGGCTTTTATTAGTTGTTTCCCGTGAAAACTGCTCCATGTGCTGTTTATAGCTCGCGTGGCTTCCTTGCGCTTGTTGGTGAGATGAGTTTTTATATCCATATTTTGTGTGAGAGTAACGCCTAAATATTTATATTCTTGAACAATTTCGAGTTGTACTTCCTTAAGGTACCACTTTTCGAGTTTCGATTTTTGTCTCCTGCTATCACGCAGCACTAGAACTCTAGATTTTTCGCAGTTTATTCGGAAGCTCCATTTATCGCAAAATTTTGTTGTTTATCATAAGCTGAAGTTCTCCTGGGGTTTCCGCCATCAGCACGATATCATCGGCATACATTAGGATTTTGCATGTGGTGTCACCGATGACCGCACCGCCTTGTAGCTCTGTATGAAGGTCATCGATACAAAGTGCGAACAACAGCGGGCTCAAGATACATCCCTGTTTGACACCAGTGTTTGTTCGAAACCATTCTGAGCACTTACTGCCATCCCATACTGACGTGGTGTTGTTGTCGTATAACCTTTTAATCGACCTTATGAATTTTGTGACAGACCCAAGTTGCTAAGTTTATACAGGAGCGCTTCTCTGTTAACGGTGTCAAAAGCCGCACTAAAATCTACAAAAACAAGAAGAGCTTCTTTTTTTGTTCCAGGTTCGATTTCGCAACGGTGGTTAGTACATATATGGAGTCTATAGTGTTGTATCCCTTCCTGCAACCCGCTTGGTACTCGCTTAGGAGCTTATTTTCCACAACCCATGTTGTCAGGCGCTGCAGCAGTACTGCTGCGTACACCTTTGCCATTGTCTTTTCGAAAGATATTTCTCTGTAATTTGCAGGCATCTTGGGGTCACCTTTTTTGTATATAGGGAATATCAGATTTTTCCTAAAGGACTCGGGTGCTATTCCCACGTCGGAAATAAAGTTGTAAGTTTCTGCCATGTTTTTAATGAAATCCTGTGTAGCGTTCCTTAGAAACTCTGCCGGTATGTGATCGATCCCTGGTGCCTTCTTATCCTTACAATTTTGTAGAGAAATCTCAACTTCCCAAATTTCGAGACTTCTGTCCAGGAAATGATTTGAAGGTGTGGTGGGGAAGTAGCGTGCGGGGCTTGTTTGGGTCGATGTGTAAATGAGAGCTTGAAAGTGCGTAGCTGGCGCAGTACTGTCGGCTTCACTTGTTTTCCTTACGCTTCTGCCATTTAGTTTTCTTGCCAGCTCCCAAAAGTCCTTGCTGTTTCTCACTTTGTTGAAATCTTGCTGCAGTAGTAGTGGTAGGCACTGGTATCACTGGTAGTTATTTTGCTGCTTACTTTTACACAGATTTTTGTACAGTGTGATTGCCTGTTGGTATTGTTTTCTCTTGTTCACCGAGTCGTTTTCTCGGGCGGCCATTAGTGCTTTAAAGGACGATTTTCTAGCTTGCTCGCATTGGGAGTCAAACCACGGCTACACATATTGCTTGCCAGATGTTTTTCCAGTGCTTTGCATACACTTTTCTGCTTCGATAACAATATGTTCCAGTTGCTTAATATCGTATGGCTGGTGTGGAAGTTCGCTGGGGGTGCAGAGTTGTCTATCTATGCGCTTTCTGTATTGGACGATTTTTGTTTCTTTCCATTTAAGCCTTGGGAGGAGCTGGTCGTCGCAGGTTATTTCCTCATAGTTACTGAAGGAGCAAGTTACTACTAAAGGGAGATGATCAGAGAAGGTTTGACAATCAATTTTAAAATTTTAAATTGCTTCATGCCAGCTTCCATTAATTAGACAGTAGTCGATTGTCGTCGCCACCTCACCTCTTCTAAAAGTGAACTCTCCGCTTTTGTCTCCAAAAGTCCGGCCGATTAGAGCCGTTAGGTTTAGACATTCGCACTTATCTATTATATTTTTTCCCTTAGAATCGAGATGTAAATCTTTTGCCTCTCTACAGATGGAAGCGTATCCCCTAGCCGTGTCATTTCCCTCGGTGTTTACCTGTTGGTTGCCAATTCTTCCGTTAAGGTCACCTACGATCATGACATCCTCTTGTGTGTGTTCCAGTAAGTTAAAAGATATATAGTTTTCCGAAATCCGTATTCCAGCTATTACAATTTAAGTAGGTTGGTATAATAGTGTAAGCTTGATTGTGTTGCCTTAATTGTATTCCTAATTTTACGTTTACTTCAGTGAAATTACATACTTTTGCGAGTTCCCTGTTTATTCAGAAAAGACATCCCCCGCTTGGCCTTCCTTTTGTACTGCGCCGTTTAGCTTTTACCCATTTAAGATTGTGATCTGGGAAGAACATTTCTAGGTCATCAAAGCCTTTATCAACAAAAGTTTCAAAAAGCAGGAAGATTTGGTGGCTGCATATATAATTTAAAAAGTTCTTAAAGATTAATTTGGATTTAAGGCCTGCAATGTTATAAGCTAGGATTTTGATTATCTTATTGGGTTTGTTTTGGTTGCTCCTTAGAAGTTTTTTCGAGTTGGCCTTTTCTAGTAGATCCTCATAATGTAGGTCTAACTCAAATTCGTCTCCATACAGCTGCTTTAAAGTTGACTCTGCCGGCTCGTTTTCGCAATAGAGGTCATCCTCGTCACTCCAATAGAACCATTTATCTGCTATGCTCATTTTGTCATCTCTTACCAAGACTTTTTTTGTATTATTCATATCACGGAGCTTCCGCATAATGATTTCTCTGGACAAAAGCTCCACCTTTTCATGTATCCCAGACATATCTGTCTTTATCTCGTATACATCTGCCTTTGTCTCCGCAATATCCGTCTTGGTAGCAATATTCTGCAATTTTTGGTCCAGTAGTGAGGACATAAAAGACATAAGTTCATCCAACTTAAGTGGTTCAACCGTGGTGGACTCGCCTTTTGCTGGTACCGTGTCTGGTGAGAGTTCCTTCAGTAATCGCTTTGCCCCAGATCCTGAGGGTGTGCTAACCGTAGCTGGTGTCTTTGGTACCTGGTTGTTTGGTGGTGTGCGCTTCATGCTCATGGCTAGTGGAACCAAATTCGAAACGGGCGCCAAGAAACAGTATTCGATAGTCAAGGGAGTGTGTTTTATCGAACTAGTTCTGCTTCTATGCAGTCACGTGCGAATGAGCCAGCTGATCTCGTGTTTAAGCTAAGCAGGCCAGCTGTATTTACATTTACATGTACTCAAACATACAAAGTCATGGTGTTCGATTTCAATCAATTGCCGGCTTGGAAATTATTTTATTTTTGGCAAAATGAATTGTGTCGAATTTGGGCCTGCCTCCAACAATATTCATCAACCTTCGACGCGGTCAGTCCAGGGTAATTTGTGTATGCAGATTGCGACAGCTTTCACTGCTTTGGTATTGCGCTTTACAGCTTCAACAACAACAATGCACGGCTTTAATTTACCCTTTTTACTCTACGAGTAACGGGTATAACGAGAGCGTTCCACTTAGGCCTCTTTGGACCTATTGCGATGCCAAATGTGTTCCCTTTAATCCTTTTTTCTGCTAATAATTAGTGCTGGCCTCGTTACTAAATCATTGTGTCGACAGAATGAAGCTTGGTAGAGCTGGGATGTCCCCGAGAGATTGAGTAGGAGAGGTTGACCTAGTATCCTAAGTCTTGTACTGTTTCTCCTTTTCTTCATACCTGAAGCTTCTGCAAAAATCATGGTGAGTGACACCTAGTCGTGGAGCGTGTCTGCCGATGAGGCAGTGACCCGTTAAGGTACCCACCAGAAGCGGTATGTGTTCCCTTCTGTAGCGAAAAAGCATGGTTGTACGCTTAAGGTTTAGTGTTGGCCTCGTAAGTCTTGCTACCGCACAGAAGGAAAGGTTTTTTCCCCTATTCGCAGCAAGACGATGTGTGTCATATTTTCTGTGGAGCTTATATGTTGCCATAGGCATCCCTATCGTGCTCTTCTGTGAAAGGAACTCAGTGGCCTTTTCTAGCCAGTTTGTCCGCAGACTCGTTCACTTCTATGTTGCGATGTCCAGGCACCCATATAAAGTGAGTACTGAAGTCTCGTGCGATTTCATTTAAAGATAAGCGGCATTCACCCATCAGTAAAGATGCTGTTGGCATTGGCTTAGCTGTGGGGAAGGTTGTCACACTCATTGCGGCTTGGAATGCAGACGTCGTATGATTTGGTGAACGTCTTTTGTGGTATACAGTAGTCAGTATTTAACGGTATACCCGTTTGGTTAACGAGTATGGTGGAGTGTCCCGAACCACCCCCGTGTTGTTCGGAGAGCACCGGTAATACAGATTACCGCACTTCTCTGTACCTAATGCAAATTGTTTAGGGCTGATTGTTTCTTAAGCGCTGGCCACCAAACTAGTGCTCCATAGAATAGTATGGTGCAAACTCCGGCTGTGTAGGGCTAGTGTACTATAGAAGGGGAAACCCCCATTTGCGGCGTATGGCCTATTTATGCGTTCGTTTATATTGCCATTCCAGAGTAGTTTTATATACAGAATAACTTCCAAGTATTTGGCATTATCTCCAAATTCAAGGATTACTCCATTGATTTTTGGGGCGACAATATCAGGAATTTGACAGTTAAGTTTCCATTTGGTGGGGATATAGTTGATCTTGAGACAGCTTAAATAGATTGTGTAAAGCCAGGTCATTGTGTACCCAATGCTCTGTTGTAGTTGGGCTGGAAATATGATATCTGGGCCAGGCGACTTAAATGGTTCGAAAGAATCGATAGCCTACTTAATTCTGGCCTCTGTGACAATGGTATTGACATGATTCTTCAAAAGTTCGGTTGGCCTAAAATGAGTTGTTGGGTTAAGGCAGCACTCGGGAAAGTGAGTGCTTAGCAGAAGATCTAGAGATTCTTCCTTTGAGTCGGTCCAGGTTCAGTCTGTTTTTAGCAAGAGTCCTGGTGAGGTTGGTGAGCTTGGCAGGATCTTTCTGAGCCGAGATGCATCAGAGGTAGATTCTATATAGCTAATTTATGCTATTTTATCTTTCTACGGGGGCGTGGCCTATTAAAAGAGACCGCAAACGCTTTGGTGAACGTATCGACAAGATCATTCATCTGTTCTCCCGAACTGGGTATATATGGTGGGGATGGTTTATATTTTTGGAAAAAAGTTTTTTGTGACCTTCCCAATTTGTCTTTTTGGGGTTCTGTATCTTTTTGGGTGAAGGACACTTGTTTGTTAGTAAGACCTCTATGTATCTATGGTCAGAGAAAGAGCGCTCTGGCAGCACCTTCCAAGAAACCAATTGATTTTTCCTTTCAATTTTTAATGATAAAGGTAGGGTCATTTCCTTTATTTGCGTTATGTAGACTTGTCTGTAGTAGGTAATTGAACAGTAAGACACAGCGCTCGTTGATATCTGTGCTGCACAATAGTGTGTGGTGAGAGATGGCATCGTCTTCCAACACACCCCTCTCTGCCCTGTCATTCCATTAACCGCCGATTGAGGGCAAATTTAATCGGTAAAGTAAAAATTTAGTTTTTCCATCATTGTGAAAATGAAGAGTGTACAGTCGCAGGGCGCAATTCAAATAAAAATTGTAATGAAAACGACACGATAAATATTTCCTAAAAATTTCAAATTTTAAATATCTTTCTTACTTCTCCACATCTTAACGCTTTATTATGCGAGAGAGAGAAAATCTCCAAATACGGTTCAAAAAAAGTCTTGTTGTAAAAGAGGAAATAAGAAAGACAAGAAGAGAGAGCAAGAAAGTAGAGGTAAAAGGTTTCTTTTCTTTGGTGCCATTTTCTTTTTGTGATTTCTTGTCTGCGAACTTTTATTCCAGCGACAGCTCGGTAATTAAAGCAGAAGAGAGATTTAGTTTTATCTGTTCTCTTTCGAGTAAAATCTTTAAGTCTAATACCCTATATCGGCCAGCTTGGGATCGGCCATGATATTTATCAATTGATTTGCGCTTTAATTTAGTTTGACCCAACTTCCACTCATAATTTTAAACTAAAATCAAATTTTTAAAAACTATTAACATAATTTACTTTATTTATTTATCATGGTAAGGCGAGAAAAGTCTGTCACTAGAACATCTAGACAGCTCAAACACATGCAGAGTCCCTGTGGGACCGTCGTAGCCCTGTCTTTTCTGTAATTTTCCACTTCTTTGCCTCAGCCTATCCATCTTATAATTGTTTTAAATATTATTTGTAGATAAGCGAACGAGTAGCAAAGTGGTTAATTATTTAGAACCCACCCCTTTGCCGACTAACGTTGAGTCGGAACCAGTGCGTGGTCCGCTATGCCTACATTTCCACCAGCTCGTCCAGCTTGACATAACCACGTTTTCGTTGTCTGCTATAGTAATTATGTTTGTCTGAGCTTTAAGTTTTTGCCATGCTTTGTTTTTGTCTTTTTTCAGTCTGATGGAGAGGTTTGGGGTATGTTAAGATGGACAGATTGTGTAATTATTTATTGATGTTGGCTGATTCTTTGTTTACGATTATTAATGTGTTAATATTGGCATCTAGCGAGCTCGTAAGGGAGTGAAATTTATCCCAGTTAGCATTGTCTAATATTTTTGTTTATTATTGGTTTGTTAGGTTCTGTGTTTTTTTGTTTAAAAATCGAAATGATTATTGGAAAGGTTATGTGGTCATCGGTTATTTCCCAGGTAGTGACTGTACTTAGGACTGATGTGCAGAGAGATAGGTCAATGTGCGTAACGGAGTTGTGCGTTGTAAAGTATATAGGTGATTTGTCGTTAAGGAAAATTAAATTGGAGTTTTTTGCGAGTGTTGCTATTGTGGTTTTTTTATTATTTTATGTCGATCCCCAAAGATGGTGCCAACTTTTAAAATTGCCAAGTATGACTGTATTTTGGCTGTTGCTCAGTACATTTCTTTGGTTTGAGAGATGGAATTGTTGGTTTTGTGGGACTTAGTCCGATATTATTACTATTTTCCTTCTGGATATAATTTCAACGCAGATGGCCTCAAACTCGTTTTATAGAGGTATTTGTTAAGGCATGTAAACAGTTGAGCAACAGCAGGTATTCGGGGAGTGGAGGGTTTACTTGATTGGCATTGGGATATATGATGTAGACTGCAAGTGGGTTTCTTATAGTGCTACTATGTTGGGATGTTATTTAAACCCGCTACTCGAGGAATAAAATGGGAATACATTAGTCGTGCAAATGTATGTAACAGGCAGAAGGAAGCATATGTCTTATTTATGAGCAGCAGCAACCGAGTCGATATAGCCTTGTCCATCTGTCCATCTGTCTGTATGAACACCTAGATCTCAGAGACTTGGCAAGAGCCACCGCCGCAATAAAAAGAAATAAATATCTCCTACAAATTACACTGTGATAGTTTTTGCCAAAAACAAAAAAAAACACTCGACGGACACCCCCCTATTTCGGGTCCTAGGAATCGAACTGTATCATTACTTTTTTGAGTTACCACGAGCCTTTCATAAAATTATTTTTTTTCAAGCTTTTTCTCAAGTTTGCCATTTCCAAGGGAACAACGCATTTTTGGTCGGCGTTTTTTTTATAGATTTTTCGCTCAGTTTTCTCCAGCATTCAAGTTTTCGGTTCTGAACCTTATAACCAAATGTAGATCTTGTTATTCCATGGAGCTTTACGAAAAATCGCCATCTCAAAGTCTCTATACAATGCTTAAATATTTTCAAAAAATACTGTTGTTCCCATTTTCCGACCGATCGTTCATATAGGAGCTTTGTGATGTAGTTATCCGATTTGGCCAAAAAATTTTAAAATCTGTAAAAGCATGTGAAACACGATTAAAAACAAAAAAGTTTTTCTAACTAAGACTGTTTTTCAGACTTACCATTTGTATGCCAGCCATACCATATAGTTTTCCGATTTTAATAAAACTTGATAGAATAAAAAAAAAACATAGAAAACCTACGACTACAAAGTTTGAAGACGTTTTCATTGAAAAGAAAAAAGGTTTTCTCAATAAAACTACTTTTACGACCGTTTATGGGAGCTATGAGATAAAGTCATACGATCCGGTCGGTTCCGACATATTAGAAGCAAAAAGAAGACTCTGTGCAAAATTTCAGCTCGATAGCTTCAAAACTGATTGACTAGTTCGGGTAGAAACAGACAGACAGACAGACGGACGGACAAAGCTCAATCGAATCAGCTCGTCACCCTGATCAAGAATATATATAGGAAATGAATATTTCTATGCGTCACAAACTTCTGGCCAAAATTATAATAGCCTTTGCAAGGGTATTAAAATATAAACGAAATCAAATTTTAATTTTCAAAAATAAAAGATAAGCAAAAAAAAATTGTATGTACAATACATTGTTCATATATGCGCTAATGCGAAAAATTTTAAACCATTGGCAGAAAATTAAAGTTGTCCAAATTCCAAATGTTTGTTAATGGAAAAATAGGACACATATTCAAGCTTCAAAATATATAAGCAATATTGTTTTACGGTGGATGGTTTGCTCTTGATAGAGTTTTACCTACACCTACCTCATGCTTGCATTTTTTCATGTAAAAAAAGGGTATTTTTATTGGTCTAAAAAGTGGGCCAAACAGTCGTTTCAGTATTTAGCGCTTAGCAAAACTTTAAATTTGGTTAATTTTCTTTCATTTAAGATAAACATCATATTTGTAAGATATCTAATATCCATTATAAATTTGAATTAAAAATGGGTACATTGTGTGTAACGTCCGCAACGGAAAATAGGGTTTTTTAAATTTAACAGAATGAATTTTAATAATTTTGTTTTCCAAACAAGCTTTATAAACAGAGTTGTTTATGCACTTTAATCTAATGAAAAAAAAAATACCTTTACACTTTTTTTTTGAAAAATATTAATGACAAAGTGTGTAACGTCCGCAACGGCATGAAAATACTCTAAAAATCCATTTTTAATATTATGAGGTGGAAGTAGTTGTTTATAATGGATTTTTCCCTGCTGAATATGAATCTGGGCCTTTAAATGCTCTATGTTGCCGAGAATTCAAAAAACTTAACCTCAAACAAAATACTTAACCTGCGACCCCCCAATATGCAATGCTGAGTTCACCTTTGCTAGCTCATGTTATTAACAGTTTTAAAGCTGCATCTACTTTAAGAAATATCAGCTTTGAGCTTTCATGAACATATTGAAAGCGAACAAGGCCGTACCCTAAGAGGGGTCAGACGAGCGCAACTTATTTTGAGATGAACTTAAAATTCGTCACAAACCTAAAATAGTTCATGAAAATTAAGAATTAGTAATTAGTTACCAAACAACCCATCTCATCCACACCCACTCGCTCTGCCCCTTGCAAAATTCGATGGTACGTCCATGCTGGCATTGTTTTCTATAACACACACACGCACACGGAAAGGCCAAATTGAAACGATTAATCAAAAACGATATTCCGATATTTTAGTAATATACCAAATTTTCACAATAATAAAGCACAAAGTGACACTTATGAGCAGCGTCGTCAATTCAAATAAATGTTCTGCAGAGGGACACGCAAATTACCTAGCGTAACGAAATATAGTTAAAAACCTATTCTACACCTGCCAAATTAATACAAAACAAGAAAGAAAGTCGGTCAAGCCCGACTATAACATACTCTGTACCAAGAAAATTTGTCTTTTGATCATAACTCGAAAACCGTTCATCCGATCTTCTTCATTCCTTTGGCGGATCGATAAGTTATCTTAATAACTAAATATGTCTAGAAGGAACAAGCCATCTATCTTCAAAACTGTGGGAGATATGACGTTTTTTCTAAATTGCGGGGGCGGAAGGGGGCGTGGCCAAAATTGAAAATAAACTTGATCTGCCTGCAGACATAAGAAGCATATGTCCCATACATGTCAAACCTCTATCTCTTACCATCTCTGAGATCTGTGCGTTCATACGGACAGACAGACAGACGGACAGACGGACAGCCGGACAGACGGACGGACGGACAGACGGACAGACGGACATGGCTATATCGACTCGGCTGTTGATGCTGATCAAGAATATATATACTTTATGGGGTCGGAGATGCTTCCTTCTGGATGTTACATACTTTTGCACAAACTTATAATACTCTATGTACCTTCGGTACAGAGTATAAAAATTTTTATTAAGTTCGGTGAAGCCGTTTCGGAGGAGTTTTTTAACAAACATGTGACACGAGATTTTTATATATATAAATAAAATAATAATTACAAGGTTAAAAGGATTTTTAGATGCATGAATATTCTTTAATCACACAATTTGGCTTGATGGAAAAAGTGTAACGTCCGTAACGTAACGTCCGCAACAGACAAAAATTAAGATTTTTTTTAACGGGACTACTTATCATTCATTTGAAGGAGGGATTGAAATGGTCATGTACTCCTCTTAATTTTTTGTGTATGGACTTTTTTGGTTTTATTATGCAACGTTCGCTAAAAAATGTGCAAATGCACATAAGCCTCAAGGTCGACTTCCATTTTTTGTAAACGGAACTTTAAGCAAGCATAACTTTTTTTTAAAAACAGTTAACCTTTTGTTTTAAAATAGGTTTTAAAGAACTCCCAAAGAACTGCATTTTACAAAAAATTTCACTAAAATATACGAATGGGAACGCCAGCTGTGTCAATTTTAACAAGCAAATTTGCGTACAAATGTAACGTCCGCAACGCAGGATTAGCCCATATGTAATGTGAATGAAGTGTGTAATTGAAATTTTTTTGGATATGAATGTAGGTGTTTTAACATAAGATACCAACCAATAAGTCAAGCTTTTTACCACTGTACCAATGTCAATGAGTAACAGCGAGTTCCGTTATAAAATACCGTTGGGAACTACTGATAATTTGCTTGCATTTTGCTGAATAGTAAATATTTGTACTTGTTACAGGCATAGATTGAGGTGATAACTTTGAGTTTGACTTCACGCATAATAGTTAGATTGATTGCAGTGCTTAGTCTTAAAAAATCTCAAATGAATAAATGTACAATCAGGCTTACATTATTTTGCTTCGTGTGTGGAAAATATGCGAGCAAACGGAGTAGACGTAAAATATCATCTGGAACAGCAGTTATTTTCGAGGAATACTTTAATTTGCCCGTTATTACAGACATGGATTGGGTACCTCATTATATTTGCACACAATGTAACAACAATTTAGTAAATTGGTCTAAGAGACTGTGCAATCAAATGGGTTTCGGTATACCAATGATTTGGATAGACCCCCAAGGCCATATTACTGATAGCTGCTATGCATGTGCGCACAAATTTGCAAAATTAACCAAAAGCAGCACAGTCTACAAAAGTGTTCAATCTGCTCAGCTACCAGTACCCCACTCAGTCAATATTCCTGTTCCCAGATTTCCAAGTAGAAAGGAGAATTATATTCCACCAACATTTGCAACCAGATCTGAAACTTTGGTGTCGACTTATAAGCCATCTAAAGTTAATATAATTTGTCGCCAAATAGAGATATTTCAATCTCGTATGGGATATAAACTTCGAATACAAGTCAGAACAATGGCGCTTGTTTATTGACTCTTCAAAGAACAGTTTGAAGGCAGTATTGCTGTATATCGATAATTCTAAAAACACGGTTCCAATCGCCCTTAGCACCAACACAAAGCAATCGTATGAATCCATGAAACTAATTTTGGATAGTGTACAGTATATGAAGCATCAGTGGAAAATATGTGCGGATTTGAAAGTTGTAGCATTGCTTACAGGCTTACTGTAACGAACACAGTATTCGGTTGTCTGCGAGCTTGGCTTCATCTATGCTCAGCTGAACTGGACCAAGGGAATGTGAATGCCGGACGGGACCCTTTTACGAGGACTAGCAAACAGTCGGATGGGGGGTTCTTGGCAAACACAAATCCCCCCGCATTACACTATTTAATTATTTTAAGAGTCCCTAATACAAGCCTAATTCGTCTCCCATTGTTATTACTTGAGGATACTATTGACTCTACTTTACTCGACTTTAATTCAAACAAAGGTTGCCGGATACATTAGTCAGATCAACGGCACTCGCGCAGATGGAGATGCGAGGCCGGCGTCTAAACCCTCCCAACCATGATTCACTTTCGCCATAGATCATTGTGAATCCCTAGTACAAAGGCCTTTAACTTTT
>JAWNNO010004323.1:0-23192 GCA_035044985.1 Lordiphosa fenestrarum
GATAAAGATCGCGGTGCAGAGATTTTCTTAAGAGCACTTAGTGGTATCTATACTGTAATAGAACCAAGAACTAAAACAAATTTTAATCCTTTACAACTTGATGATACCTCTGATAATAGAACATTTTTAATGGAGTGGATAAAGTCTTTAATTTCGGTATATAATGATAAATTTACTTCAGAAGATATTGCACGAATTAATGATGCAATTGAAGGAAATTTTAAATTAAGAAAAGAAGACAGATTCTTGAGAAACCTCGTACCGTTTTTAGGGCTTGCAGGTCCTGATACTCTAGCTGGGGCAATATCTATGTGGCATGATAATGGTTCTCATGCTGCAATATTTGACAATAAAGAAGATTTGCTAGATTTTTCACGAGCAAGAGTATTTGGTATTGAGATGGCTAGCTTGCTCAAAGATCCTGTTGCTCTTGGACCGGTCTTGATTTATTTATTTCATAGGATTAGTATATCTCTTGATGGCACTCCATCTATTATCGTTCTTGATGAGGCATGGGCGTTAATAGATAATCCAGTTTTTGCACCCAAGATAAAAGACTGGTTGAAGGTACTGAGAAAACTAAATGCTTTTGTGATTTTTGCTACTCAGAGTGTTGAGGATGCAAGTAAAAGTACTATTAGCGATACGCTTGTACAACAAACAGCGACACAGATTTTTTTACCAAATCTGAAAGCTACTAGTGTCTATCGGGATGTTTTTATGTTAACTGAACGTGAATATATATTAATTAAGCACACAGATCCGAGTACTAGATTCTTTTTGGTGAAACAAGGAGTCAATGCTGTAGTAGCTAGAATAGACTTAAAAGGCCTGGATGATATAATCAACGTATTATCCGGACGTGCAGAAAGTGTTCTATTGTTACACGATATATTAAATGAAGTTGGGGACAACCCAAAAGTATGGTTGCCTATATTTTATCAGAAGGTAAAAAATGTTTAAGACTAAGCTGTCATTGCTATTAATTGCGATATTTTTACTAAATATAGACTTTTTACTCTCATATCCAGTGCTTGCAGATGGAGTAAGTGGTACTGACAAGACAGAATTTGTTAGCAGATTTAATTCCACTGGCAGTTTTAGTCGTGCCTCTAATCCTGATTGTGGAGCGTTTAAAACAGCTGCAGCACTTGCTGGAATAGCGATTGCTGTTGGCGCAATATTTACTGGCATTGTTTTGATCGTTTCTTCTGCTGGTTTGTTTACCGCTCTTGTTATTGTTGGAATGATAGCTGCAATTGTTGGAGTCTGGAAAGCGATAGGAGGGCTTGTTGTTTGTGAACATAGTTTTGTTAAACACCCAGTTGCACGTGATCATGATGGAAAATACAAAAATTTTAAATTAGAAGACACAGGTTATAGTGGCTGCACCAATGAAAATTACCAAACAGAAGAGGAATATTTTTCTTGTTTGCAAAATAAAGCTCGGGAAGACGTGAACAAAAAAGATTATGACGGGAAAAGAGCAGAAAAAGAAGCCTTAAATTCTAACGTTCAGGAGAGTACAGAGAGTTATTACTGGCCAAAAAATGGTGTGCAATACAGTGAATATATAGAAGTATGTCATCGAAACCCTTTAACTTTTGGTAATCTTTTTAATAAGGTAGACTTTAATTCCAGAGGAAAACCTGGATACATAGACTTTGATGTCAGGGAGAAAGACACTGGATACGTAGATGGGTCATGGTCCTCGAAGGTTGATGGTGGTCTGGAATGTAGAGTTCTCAAAGCAGGACAGAGCGAACCCATACATGGAGCTACATTCAAAGCAGTGAGAAAAACGGGCAGATTATGTGTGGAGTTAGCCAGTGTTAGCATGCTTGGTATCGAAATGACTCCTTGGCCGCAAGGGGTTGATATGGGGTGCACGGAATTGCCACCTGACCCACTTGCTCCTATGTGTGAAAAATCTGTGATGATATTCAAAAATAAAGATGGTACAGGAGAGGAAAAAGTTCCTATTGGTAATAATGATGACTATAAAACTATTATCAGATCTAAAGAAAAAAGACTCAACGGACAAGGGGGGAAATTTTTGTAGGTTATGATAATGCCACTACAGAACAGCGGTCTTATTTCATGATCCTCCTGAACTTTTTCGGAGATGCGCTGGTAACATTTTGTGCTCAACTTGAAAACATTTTGAGCTCATTTTACAAACGTATGGGCTTATTTATTAACCACTTTGTTGTCTGTGCTCATCTGGGCAATATATTGGGATAAATTGTGGCTCAACTCGGACTCATCTTGGGAACGTCGCGCAGACATTTTGGGAAAAATGTTCAAACATTTTTAGCAACATTCTGGTTACATTACTTTGTAAAAGATTTTAAGACTTGTATGATATTCAAACTAGCAAGTTCTAGTCGGCTAGAGGTCATGCTATGCTTTCACATAACTCTAAATAAGGAGTCTGGTCAACGGGATAGATGTTTTAAGAACCTTCCATTTGTATCTTCACATCATGCCAGCATTGCTATAAATAGTTGGGAATTCCAAAGCAGCATAAGTTCAAAAACCGACACTAGAACACAAATGTAGGTTACACAAATTATGGTAATTTATTGGGAAAAGCTCACAGGGTTTTAAATGTTGAATTAAAGATAACGAATTGATATGGATAAACTATATAATGACATTATACTTAAATGTAACTAAATATGGACCGTGGACTTCACTTCATTACTGGCGAACGACTCAATGACGACTAACTGCAACTGCTCTGTCATTTAACCGATCAACTGACATTAGGGAGAGAGAGTGTACTGCAGACGAGACAGTTAGAGTTATTGTGTAAGCCAGAAGGGCACTTCACACTGTCCCCATATCCCCAATCCGACACAAATGGTTCATGATATCCGAACAACTGTTGGTTTTTGGTAGTGTGACCAGAGCGAGGAGACAGAGTTTTACCAAAACACTCTGCGTTCATGTTTTAAGATCTAGTTTGCTTCTTTTAAAATGCCAACTTGATTTCTTGATGTGTCGAGGTAAAAGCGAGAATTGAACACACAAATGCAAACATAACCAAAAACTTACAACAATTATTTGTAGCATTTCGCGAGGACGAACAAGTGGCGCTGATCAAAGTTGGCGAGTTGCAACCCATTTAAGGCAGTCTGGCCATTTAAATGCTTTTTGTTGCTTGCCGACAACTGACCCATTTGTGGCGGAAAATGCTTTTCGGGATGCTTCTCCCGTGGATGTTGGTTGCCATTTCCCGAAATGCTAAAGCTCGCATGTACACAACACCCGAGCCGTTACCACCACAACCCATTATAGTGGTGCCTCCTCAGCCTGCCGGTCTGTCCACGCTAGCTGTGGTGGCTTCTTTTGCTCCCGACGCCCTTGTTGTGGCGATTCCGTGTGTTAGACCAGCCAACTTTAAATCCTATTGCACCCAGTTGTTCCACCTCTTATGCGCCCGCCGAGTATGCTTCATCTCCGGTCTATTGATCTTTCACTTTTCCACTTTCTTTCCACGACTATGGACTCGCTTTAATGTACGACCAGGCAAATTCTAAACTTCTGATGCGATCATAAGTATCTCTTGTGTAGTTCTGTTGCATCAGCAAAAATAAGTAGGACACTGCTTCTTCCTACTTAAGCGCTTCAAAATAAACAAGAAAGAAAGTCGGTCAAGCCCGACTATAACATACTCTGTACCAAGAAAATATGTCTTTTGATCATAACTCGAAAACCGTTCATCCGATCTTCTTCATTTCTTTGGCGGATCGATAAGTTATCCTAATAACTAAATATGTCCAGAAGGAAAAAGCCATCTATCTTCAAAACTGTGGGAGATATGACGTTTTTTCTAAATTGCGGGGGCGGGAGGGGGCGTGGCCAAAATTGAAAATAAACTTGATCTGCCTGCAGACTTAAGAAGCATATGTCCCATACATGTCAAACCTCTATCTCTTACCATCTCTGAGATCTGTGCTTTCATACGGACAGACGGACAAGACGGACAGACGGACGGACGGACAGACGGACAGACGGACATGGCTATATCGACTCGGCTGTTGATGCTGATCAAGAATATATATACTTTATGGGGTCGGAGATGCTTCCTTCTGGATGTTACATACTTTTGCACAAACTTATAATACTCTATGTACCTACGGTACAGAGTATAAAAACCTGAGGAGACTTAAATTCCTTGATCAACCCATCCTACTCAGCCTCTCGGAGCCATCCGAGCTAGAGATCCCAGCTCTACATAAGTCTATTCAGTACACACAATGAATCTGTATTGAAGATCACCCTTGAGTCTACCAGGGAATACTTATGTGGTATCGCTACGGGCCCAAGTGGCCTAAGTCACTCGACTTGTCGCTCAAATCTAATCGGACTTAAAGCTAACGAGAGCGCAAGTTAAAGTCGGCCCTGCCTGATATAATTAACCTGATGCGGCTCAGATAAGTATGCAACGTTTTTTTGACTCTGCCAATTATTTTCCTATCTTTATGAAAATTGTGTGAGATTGCCTATATCTGAGCTCAATATCTTAACAAATGTTGGTTGTTGTTTTATGGCGGTGGCGGGAGAGGGCGTGGCCACAATTTGGAACAAACTTGATCTGCGTGCAGACAATGCTAGTCTACATTTTAAATTTGATGGCTCTAACTCTTCTAGTCTCTGAGATCTTGGTGTTTACACAGACAGACGTACAGACTGACGGACGGATAGACGGTCTGACGAACATGGCTATATTGACTCGACCATTAATGCTGATCAAGAATACATATACTTTATGGGGTCGGAGATGCTTCCTTCTGCCGGTTACATACATTTGCACGACTTTAGTTTACCCTTTGAAAATGAAGTTGTGCGAATGTATGTAAAGGAAATTTTCCGACCCCATAAAGTATATATAATATATTCTTGATCAGCATGAACAGCCGAGTCGATATCTGTCCGTCCGTCTGTCTGTCTGTTTGAATCTCACAGACTATAAGAGATAAAGCCACAAAGTTTTGCACGAAGGTAGACTTATGCTGTACGCAGATCAAGTTTGTTTCAGATTTTAAAATTTCCCACCCGTCCCCCTTTTATCCCCAAAAAACCTAGACCTCCTCTAGAAATCCTAGACCCAAACAACCGTCAGATTCACAATTTTCAAGTTAGAGCCTCGTGTTTTAGTATACATCAAGCTAGGCCCAATATCTATCTATTCAGAAAAGAACAATCAGAACACCGGAGTTATAAGCGAAACAGTTGAGCTGATAAGAGCACCCCCCCAGTTGTTGGTCAGGTCTAGAAAAAAGTGTTGCTTACATTTAGGATGACATTTTGTTACAAAGAGCGGTTACATTCATCTTCAAAATTCAAAAACAAATAAATGAAAACAAATTCAGAGCCCTTACTTGTTACTCTTCGAGTAACGGGTATAAAAAGAAGTATATGTCCCTGTAATATTGTCGGGAGTTCAGGAATAAAGAGCCTTTCTACTGATTCACTAGTTTCTTCTGATCTTTTTTAGGACAGCTAGCTACCGGATTTGTCGAAATTTCAAGAAAATCTCTGAGTTTCGATTGCATTGTTCAAGCCCCGTATATATACTGGGAATATACCGCGGAACTTGCAAGCTTTCATTTTCCAAATGAGAATTCGAGACGAAGATCGAACGGAATCGTCATAGTCTACTAAAAATTAAACTGCAAAAAATCTAAAAAATTAATTTTTGTGATCAAAAAATTCTAATTAGTCGCGTAATTAAAAAAAAAAGGGAGAACCGATTAGTGCAATGAGATGTCAAGAATGTTCTCCGCTACGTTGAGCAGCAGGTCAGGTTGAAATATGAAGGCGAGCAATCGAAGCCAATAAATTGCTATGCACATCGTATCCCAGAGAGCTCCTGAGACAGCAGTGAAAGCAGATGCGACCATCAGAACTTAATTGAAATACTTAAGGTTTTATCAAACGAGTTGGAATTTGCAATTTTTAGCATTTGAGATTAGATTAATATTTGATAAACGGCAATTGTACACGCTTAAGAAGAAGATGTCACAAAAAAACACTACAAAATGTGCTTTTTTAACGAATTTCAAGGTTTGGTATAACAAGAGTTAAGCTGGCGACATTTCAGTAAAGACTTACCATCAATTTCAAAGACTCCATCCAATCTAGGCATTATATTGTACACCCAAAGTTCATTATCAGAGAATCTTCTTTCAGCTTACATAATTCTAAAAGTTTTCTCGCTGAAGATACGCTAAGTCAAAGTGAATGAAGGAGGAATGAATGGTAACTTTAGTTTCAAAATTTCTTTAAGTGCATGCAAACCAAACAGATTGAGATGGGTGGCACACACACACACACACACACGCATTGAAATACAAATGGCCTTGACATTTCTTATGCTTATCGTTGTCCGTGCAGGCGTTGAAATTGTAATTTGTGTAATCTCAGGTGGACCAGCAAGCAGAGCCAGAGTCGACGACAGCAAATAAAAGAGAGAAACTGAGAGTCTAACAAAGAAATAAAGGTGGCTCTGTGCGCGCGTGTGTGGGTGTGTGCGGCATGGCTCAATTTAAGCCCGCCTGGAAGTGGAAAACCACTTAACCCTCATGGCCTTGCTGTTGCTCGAATGTCTCTCGTTTGCCTAATTAACAGCCAGTGCCACATAATGCTAATCCAATGAGCAGCGTCTTGACATTTATATTACATTAAATTAATTTATTTATTTCATAACATATAAATTACGTTTAGAGCAAGAGATACAAGTCAACAAATGTTTGAACTAATTAGATTCCGGTGTTTTGGTTTTTTTTTTTGGCATGGCATCTACATGTGACGTGAGTTGCCAAAGCCGCCATGACCCGACTGAGTGGCGCCCTTGTTGAAGCCCATTTGGAGATTGAGCTCACCCTCGTGGGCGCGCAGCTGCTCGTCGCTGAAGACGCGCTCGTTCTTGTCGGCCATTTTGGGACCCAGGGTGGGGCCAGTGAACTCGGGATGCTTTTGTGTCTATAAAACGATAACAATAAGACACACGACCAAGCCGCTTCCTTCTCTTCAACTTACAATGCGACCCAGAGCATACAGGGACAGTGTGACTTGTGGAATATTGCGACGCTCAAACAGATCGGCCGTTTGGAAGATCTCCTCCTCGGGCACGCCGTATTTCTTGACAGCCGCCTGGAAGCGTTGAATGTTCTCCATCAGCTGGAAGTTGGTGCCACGCTCCTGGATTTTCTTCACCGAGCCCGGCGCCAGTTTGTTGGCCAATTTGCACAGCCAAATGCCATCCTTCAAGATGTCCTCATACTGTCCGCTGGGCACTTTCTCGCCAATGACGGCAAAAACCCAGTTGAGCACCTCCTGTTCCTGTTCCTTGTTGCGGGGCTGCAATCGAATTGAATAGCATTTAACTAAAGCCAACAAATATAGTACAAATAAAATTCCCATTGTTTTTCCAATTAATTAACTTCGACTTTAACTGCGTGTGTCAGGCAGCCCAACGACTGTCGACGGTCGAAAGCCACTGAAATGCTTAATTGAATTTTACGTAAAGGCTGAAATTTCATTGTACACGCAGGAACTCGGGTTGAGAAGCGAAAAGTTGATTTAGTTGTGAGACAAGTTACAGCGAACAAGTTAAAGTCAGACAGAGCTTCCTGGTGGCAATTTGGAATATTTTAAAAACTAATTGAGTCTGGGAAGTTAAGGGAAATTCTAATTCTGAATATCAGCTCTTAATTACTAACCCATCAAGCAATTGTTAAGCTATTGTCTTTCCTGAACTGTATCGGTTCGTTAAAGCATGGAGTATAGATCATTAACAAAACGGGTTATGTTGGTGACAGGCTTGAAAAGATAAAACCAATGTTAAAATTTTCTAGATCTCTCTTTGAAATAGGAGGAGTCCCAAGTCAGAAATAAAAAAAGAAAATCCTAAAATATGCAGGTTATGGTTAAGGGTATAAGAAAACGGTTCACAGAGGCCAATGTTGTTCTAAAAACAGTCTATTTCAACCAATGTACCTGCATCGTTGCAACTCAAGTGCTCGGCACGTCCAAAAATAGATTAAATTAGAGAAAGGAACCTGCAGCTTAACGAAGGATTCTAAAGGCAACGTTTGGAAAACTTTTCAATGACCACACAGAAAAAAAGACGAGAATAAAAGTCAAGCTCAAAAAATGGATTTTATCTCGATGTTTGGATTGAAATTTTGAGCAAGCGTCTTACTACATCCGAGATATCCGAGAAAAAGTTAATCCTGTTCGTACTTAGAATGAGAAAATCCGGGATTGACCGACTTCTTACTGCGTTGAGGATTGATTTAATCCCGGATATCACGATTTCTATTGTGTAGATATTTAAAAGCTGGGTCAGGAAACTTTGCACAGCGGACACACACACTACCCGCTGCACCACGCACGGCCACTAGATTAGATTCGAACATACACTCGGGGAAAAAATAGAGAATTTCATACTTGGATCAAGAATTTTCGAGATTAATAGTTCGATAAGAGTGCAAATTCTCGATCCAAGAGAGAAACTCTTGATCCAAGTTTGAATTTTTGATCCTGGTTTTCTTGATCCAAGAGTTTTAATACTTAATCTAAGTACGACTCATTCTCATATCAATTAGAATAATTCTTGAATCAAGTGCTAAACATACTACTCAAATTCAAGATTGCTCATTCTTGAATAAGGAGCATATAGCATTGTCAAAAACCGAGAACGTTCTTTTTAGTATCAAGAGCTCATCAGATTCAAGAGTAAGATCGGTTACTCTTAAATCAAGAGCTCATTGTGTTTAAATTTATTTCATCGAATATTAGTTGTTAAACCATGAAGCAAGTTTAAGCCGGCTCGAGGAAAACACAACACCTCCAAGCAGCATCAGTCTTTGTCTGCCAACTCCCAGTCGAACAAGGGTCTCTCCATGCCAGTAATGGCATAACTGGTTGGGAATTCCAAAGCAAAATGAGTGCAAAAATAGCTTCACCACACACCCGTCTCACATGAAATACAAAACTGTATGAGCAGGCTCAACGCTATTCTCTCAAATATGCTTGATCTCCTCTCTTAGTTTCTTACCCTCACTCCCCTCGCCTAAAAGCACCAAGGTGAGAACGAATTAGTTATTCGTTCTACATTTTTCTGGGTGTACAACCCTTAAAAAAAGAACACATAAGAAGACTTCAGCAACGCAAATGTATATGTAACGCATTGGTTGGGAGCTCCCCAATAATGTACGGTGTAAGGTGATGCTCATAATCTGTTCAAAGAGTTTAGGAATTGTGGTTTGTTTTTCACTATCGTATCGATGGGCGAAGCAAATCTTTGTTGTACAATTAATTAATGTAAAATCCAAAGAATTTTATTTAAATTTTAAATGGGCGCGCAATGGCAATAAAGTTTATATTAAAATTACTCATACGACTCGTATACCAAATACAAAAATTTCCAACGAAAACTTAAGCTCATTTCATTTGTTGTCATTTTCTGAAATCAAAAAGGCAACTAAATTTTTTAGTGATATGGCAGAAGAGACTTCATTGTTTTTCGACGGCTTATTTCAACCAATTAATTTGCCAACGAAAGCGTATGTGCTATCTGTATTTATTTAAAGCATAAGTCATTAAAAAATTGGAAACATATTCCTATAAGACCCAAAAAACGAAAGAGCTATACAGAAGGAAGAACACGGCTGTTGTTGCTGTTCAAGAATGTATATTTAGTACTTTATGTCGGTCGGAGATGTTGTCTTCTAAGCGACTGAATTCGAGTATAGCATTTACAAGTTTATAAAAAGTTTTGGCTCAGTTTATGTCGCAAGTAGACAAAAAACCAAACAAACGTAGTTTTCTCATATTATTTTTCCAATTCGAATCGAAAAAATAAATATTTAGAATTAGGCAACACTGCGTATGAGTTATTCAAACAAACTTTAGATCCTTGGCGTGCCCCCTAAAACTCAAGTTTATCTACATTTGTGATTTTGTACGTCTATCAGAAAGGGGGGTGAGACCATGACCTTACAAATTTCGTACTCAGGAGGTCCGCTCTAATGTGCAGTGCATGCATCAGTTTATTCAAAGAATATCAGGGCTGAAACTGTTGAAAAGTCTTAATTTTGTGTCTCTGTACTTAAAAACAAGATTATCTAATAAAAATCAGTGGTATAAATTGTATTCTCAGTAATTTTAGAGTTCTGGAATTAAGCTCGGATATATAATAGGAGTCCAGCAATTTCGGTCTGCATTCAATTTTTAATTTGTTATACATTAAAGCCTGTTTTCAGATTAACTGAAAATTATTTTCGTCACAGTGCTTCGTATGAATAGAAATCCATTGTACAGCTGTGAAAGCTTATTCAGATGAAGATTGTCACGAAAATAAAATTTATGTAACTTAAAACAGAAATTCAACACAGATGTGGATGCTGGTGATTTTTTTCGAAACTGAAACTTTATTAGCGATAAGGTCGAGTAAATTGAAAGATTGATAATTTCGGAAATCATACACTCTCTTTTATTAGTTGGCGCCTTAAGTTGCTTTAAATACTTATAAGCATTTGCATGATTTCAAACGCAGCCGTCGATTGCATTTAGATTTGAAATATAGTCAAAATAGCTCGGATTTTTCTTTTAACAACGCAAATGCATGGGACCAAAACAGAAGTGGTTTTCCAGGGAATCATTTGAATCGCCGACTACAACCCTGAGATACGTAACTAATTGTTGAACGTTGTGCACTTAAGCGCCTTAAAAAATGTCTTATTTTTATACAAAATCGATTTATAACTTATTCAAAATTAAATTTAAAGGATTCAACATGCACACAAAACTATTTAGGAAAATTTTTGAACATTTTTCGTTTATTTTCGTAATTAAATATTATCGTAAAATTACTTTTTTTTTAGCTTTAAAAGACTCAATCCAAATTTAGTTGCCAATATGAAACTACCAAACATTTTTTTAGAAACTTAATTTAAAAAAATTATATAAAATAAAAAATATTTGCTTAAAATATTTTCCATATATTTGAACGAAAATTCTCGGCTACAATATAAAATTTTGTGTACCTGTGAATCAAATGAACCGCCAACAGATATGCAATCTATGTTTCTGGAAATTTTCACAAGAGTGTGTTCATGTATTTCAAATGGAATAACTTAGCTTAACAAAATCGTAAAGTTATTTTGGACAGTTTGTTTTAAAGTGAAAAGGTAAGACTTTACGATAATATCAAGGAAAGTCAAAATAATAGAATCGATTTTTAAAAAAACCTTCAACTTTAGGCATAAAGTATGCAAAATCTAAAAGATATGGATCATTTCAAAAAAAACAGCACAACGAGCACAAGCAAAGATAGTTTAGAATCACCATCAACTCTTCAATATACCGAAAGAAGTATTTTCTTGTTCGTTTTCAACTAGAACTAGCTGTATAGTTCTTGCATTGCACACCCAAGCGCAGTTCAAAATGGTCTAACTTTGTGAAAAAAATTCAAGCAACTGTAAGGAATATTTTATTTTGAAGCTAAGAAAGAAAACTTTCAGGTAATATTAAAGAAATGCCAAGAGAAATGTGTAAGTTTTTCCACAATACTTTCCAAAAATCTGCCTAAAGGGCTCAATTTAACAATAATCTAGAAGTGAATCCAGAAATTACAATTTCCGAAACGGGTTCCAGTTCAGCACACGAAAATTATATGGAATCATTACCAACCTTTCAGTAGTCTGAATCATTTTGCCAAGTGATTTTAACAAAACCACTTCCCCCGAGACCCAATTCTCAATTTAACACTGCAACTACAAAATTAAAGCAATTTCTTAACATAAATAACAAATGTTTTAAAAGTAAAAGTGCTAGTAAATGCGTCAAAGACAGAGAATACAAAACTTTGATTTCCTGTGCCAAAATTTTCATCTCAATTGAAATGAAATACAAGCCATTGGAATTTCCTGAATGAGTTTGTGGAATCCTCAACAAATGTGAAATATATAATGAAAGTCACGTACGAGGGGAAATACTTAATCCATTAATCGGTACAGACCCCTGCCACTGCCAAACAGCCCGACAAATGCAAAGCCAAATGAAATGGAAAATCAAGCGAAATCAGAGCAAACACATAAATAGAATTTCAATTAAAATTTCTGAGTTTTGCGTATTATTGTTTAATGAACAAAGTGGAGTTGAACGATTCGTATTTATATTTTATAATTAAATAAGCAATTATAGCAACTATTATAAATGTATCGTGCTTAAACAAATCAAGGAAAAGCGCAGTTGAAATTGATTAAATATTTAAATAGTCGATTAACCATATAAAACGCAATGGCTGTGTCTTTGAGCCACCCACTCGACACAAAAACAAAAAAAAACTCGCCAGCTGGCTGGTCATAAATCATTCTCATCTTTTGAGGGCACTTTGCTTTTTGCGTTTTTGTAAATTAAGAGTGAAAAAATAGTAAACTTTGATCCCGCGGAGGCGTTGGGAATGGCACAGTGTTGCAGTTGAGCAGTCGTAAATTTAAAGTTTTATTTTTATATCCGCTCAGCTATCTATCAATGTTAAGGACTGCTCGGAAATTAATTGAAAATGTGGGCAAAATCTTTTCAATTTGGAAATATGTTAATCCTCTCATAAATTCTCTTAATGGAAGACTGCATTTCATATGCATAAAAATACAACTAAATCAACATTTTATGTTCATTATAAATATTCAAAAGCCATTTTCGTCTCAGTTGCCATTGACACGGTTTAATTAATTCAGTTTTTCTGCAAGTGAAATCTGAAAATTGTTGACTTTATTGAATTTGTTTAGAATTTTCGGGTTGTGTTTATAAACTGTTGATTTAACAACAAAAGTCCAAACGAGCACACAAAATCTCATAAAAATCCACGAAAATTTAATGCAATTTTGCTGAGCCAAGGACACATCTGCCTTGGCCTTTATGCGGCAAGCGAACAGCTACAAAAAAAACAGTAAAAACTGTAAAAACTTTTGATATGAAATGAATGATATAAAAATGCAAAACTTATTGTTGGCCTCAGCCTACCCCATGCCGCCACTCATTTCCGTGGCTTTTGGTTAATGTTGGCCCACAGCCAAATGACAAATTGAAATAAGAAGAAAAAAATGAGCGTTTATCTTTATGTTCAAATGAAAAAATTTTTATTTATGAGCGCAGCCGGAAAAAAGGCATAAACTGCTGACAAACAGAAAACAAAAAATTACAATTCAGGGTTATTTGAAGGTCGGCCGAAAAAAAACTGAAATAATGATTCTCACCTACAGGAATATCAGCAAATTATTGTTAAACGCCATTCATAAAGAAAACCAGCTGTCAACCAATTAATAATGAGAGCGAGAGCACAAACGAATCGGGATACCATCGACAGATCGCATCGCACTGCACAATTCATTAAAATCACCTCAGCTCATTGGCTGCCATTAAAGCGTGCCGAATTGTTTGCCCACCGAGCAAATATAAATATATATAAATAAATAAATTATACCGAACCGGAATGGATAAAGTTGCACACAAAGTTGTGCAAATTAAATTGTAAAAACACACAAGCACAGCTTGTATTATTCGGTGTGCTTTTTTTTTTGTTTGCTTTCGCTTATTATTATTATTATTGCACTTTGTAGGCAATTTGACATTTTGCGGACGCTTTGGTTTTCGGTGTGCCAAAAAATTTATTTGATTTCAACGCCTGGCCACAAATCAAATGACAGCTTAAATTTATAAACGCGTTTTGAAGATGAAAAAACAAAGACCACAATGCCCAAAAACAAAAGCGCCATAAATTAGCACTCGAGGGCTGGCTTTAATTCTTTTTCGTGTTCCGATTTGACCGTCTCTTTAAAGATGCTTTAATTCTTGCAAGGTTTTGTTTGATAAGTTCACCCGGTCTGTTGTTTAAGTTGAATTGAAGAATGAAATATGAGAGAAGAGGCTGTTGAAGCCTTAAAAAAAGTGGTCATCTATCGTTTGGCAAAAGTGGCCTTTCAGTATGAGTCCGGACTTTGAACTTAAGGCAAAACAAGTGTGAAAAGAGCTGAAACAGAAAAATAATGATAATTATTATAAAAAAAAACCTACTTTTTGCATTTGGGACAACACTTGTTGGCCTAGGCTCAGAATCGTCAGACCAAAAAAGCAAAGTAAATTATACGTATTAATTTTGATAAAAGGCACTAATTCTCTCCATCAAACCGAAACCCGAAACATTTGTAACGTGAGTAGATATACGTAGATAATATATTATACGTGTCATACAAATATGTAAATAAACGTACAAAAACTGATACCGAAATTTGGTATTAAGATGATATGAAATAAAAACCTAAAGTGAGACAAACTTTGATCAAATGTAAAAATATACTTTAATTTATATGGTCTTCATAGTAAATAATTATATGTGCATTTCTAATAATATTCAATTCTTTTATTATTTACTAGCTAAGTACCATTTGTAGCACGGGTCCTTTAGATTGTAAGAATCTAATTCTCATAGAAGCGTTTCTATTCAAGATTTAACTCATTCAAACTTCTGTCAACGTACTGCGCATTGCACGTAAACGTCTATATATATTTAGGCGAACAAAAGAACCCAGCCTAACATTATAAAATTTAGTCCATTACCAAATTACCCTCTCATTATAAGCCCACAGACAAATTTGATAAAAATAGCGCTAAATCAGGGCAGCAAACTTGTTTTACCGAACCGGTAAATCCTACTTAATTTGTACTTTAAACCAAATCTTTTTAGAAATAAGTCCTCAACCTGTGCTGCTGCTAAAAATACAACGTAAAACAAGAAACAAAGTAGGTCAAGCCCGATTATAACATACTCTTTACCCACAAAATTATACGCTCAGCATAAATTTTGATGCTGCAGTAGCAGCTGAAAGCAGCGCTTGTCTTTTGATCATAACTCGACAATCGTTCATCCGATCTTCACCAATCCTTTGGCGGATCGATAAGTTATCCTGATAACTTAATATGTTCAGAAGGTACGAACTATCTATCTTTAAAACTGTGGGAGATATGCTGTTTTATCCAAATTGAGCAGGCGGGAAGGGGCGTGGCCAAAATTGAAAATAAACTTGATCTGCCTGTAGACATAAGAAGCATATGTCCCATACATGTCAAACCTCTATCTCTTACCATCTCTGAGATCTGTGCGTTCATACGGACAGACAGATGGACAGACGGACAGACGGACATGACGGACTTGACTCGGCTGTTGATGCTGATCAAGAATATATATACTTTATGGGGTCGGAGATGCTTCCCTCTGGCTGTTACATACTTTTGCACAAACTTAATATTAGTATGCAAAATTGTTCCCAATATCTAGCGGTTTCTTCTGTAATATGTTCGGTTTTGAGACACCAAGTCTTTCAACAGGCGGAAAATTTCAAAAAAATATCTTGAAAAACTTTCAGTATAACTTATAAACCTCCCAGTCGGACCTGACACCATGAAATATGCACATATTTCATACTTATTTTTCACCGAAAATGTAGTTCCAAGATGTAAAAAGTTCCATTCGCTTTTGTTAAGGCGTGAAACCTTCAAAGAATGCTTCCTTGAGAATGTGTTTTTGTTGTTGCTTTCAACGATCTTTGTTGTTGGTTACACATAACAAAAGAACAACCTAGAGAAGGGACGGTCTCAGGTAAAAGTGACTTTTCACCTTCTAAGCACATGAAAAAAGATTGGAGTGACAATTTCAAACAGATATTTCAACTTGTATCATACTACAAAAATACAGGTAGCGCCTTTTGCCCCGTAACAAGAAGTAAGAACAATGGCAATCTGTTGGGAATCACATTCTACAAAGTCAAACTGGGGTTATACCAGAGATGGGCATGCACACATATCGTCACACTTTTCACACGCATACAAGCACCACCTACGACGACCGAATATTCGTGTTCTATAAATAGCTTTCAATGCTTATAGCGTACGTGTGATTTTGTGCAGTCGGCCGCGGCAGAGACCCTATGCACACGCTGCCAGCTGTGTGCATAGGAACGTCGCGACGCGCCCATCTCTGGGTTATACCCAAAAGCAAGAACCTAATATTGGTAATAATTTTCATTGACTACGAAATTGATTTTAACTAAACCAGGTCTGGACAGTAAGAGACCAATTAGTTCAGGACTTCCTTGAAGCGGATATTAAACACACAATGTGCACAAAATTAGATCGATTATTTGTTTAAATTCGATTTTATTTGCGTTTAAACAAGCTCGCACTTGACACAATAGTGTTATTGTTATACTAAAATAGTGTGGTATGCGATTAAAACTCCGTTTGTCTTGGTTGTATATAGAATGCGTATGCAGTATTTAAGGCTGCTTTCCAGAACAGACAAAATAATTGAAAGTCAATCGAAAATAAGCTTTGCCACATTTTGAATACAAAAGACTGATAGTCCTAAACTTGTTTGCCGGCGTATTCATAGCAAACAGTCAGGCTATCCTTGATACAGGGCGACAATGTCTGCGCACCGATATAAAACTATTCTAATATATATTAGATTTTATAAAGGATCCATCGACGAGCGGAGCGTCAATATATTCCGGGTGCCCAGATAACTTTTAATGAGCGAATTCTTCAGCCAGCATATATCTTCGAAATTGGAAAGCCCAACAGCTATGCAAGGAATTAAATTTGTTGGAAATGTATTCCAAAATTGATCGAAAAATACAACGGCTCTGGATGAACAGTATATGCCGAAAAGCCTAAATACCGCAGAGGATGTTAATTAGTATTCTTCATTGAATTGGCAGAACAGCTGGTGTTACCTTACATGAACCGAACCCCGAACCGAAGATCCGAAATTATAAATTTCAGTCAGTCTTCCAATGTTAAAGCCAACCCTCGTACATGTGCAAAAGTACAAATTACCAATTGGCAAAAAAAAAATGAATTTTCCTTTGATTGGCGCAACAATTGTGGCATAATGCAATTATTTGGAATTGTTGTTCATGGCATAAATATTTGATGACAAAACATTGTTTTTAATTAGCAAAGTCCGCATAGGCTAATGAATGGCACACAAAAGAGGAACAATTAACAAAATTTAAACTATATCCTTAAATCAATTTCCATCAGTTTTGAAAGCCGTTTTGCATGTTGATCAAACACATTTGGGTAATTTGTTTAGTATATTTTGACGATTAAAATATCAATTTGCTTAAAGTGTTCGGAACAAGATTTTAATTTGATGGTATTTTAAGTGAGTAATAGCTTTGTTTTAAACATCAAAGCGGAGATAGCCATGAAAAGGGGTGTTTATGAAAATGCAGCATTAAATTAAGGCTGTTTTTTCATCTTCTAGACTTCAATTCACATTTCATTTCATTTTAATTTCCTCAAAGAAAGTTGAAAGCCAAGTAAGAATGCGTGAGAAAGCCTACTCGATTACTCCACACAAGAGTAAACAGAAGAAGACTCAAAATTCATTATAAAAGATTCAGACTGACACAGCAGAAATTCGAGTAAGCTACAACAACAAAGCATACAGCTTTTGAAGATGTCACTAGAATTGTTACTATATTCAACACAACATTTCATTGAGTAAAGTTTTTCCTTTTCGGGCAACACAGAAAATGTTTGTTGGGTTTCTCCAGCACTTGCAACACTTACAGCCATTTTGTATGTTTTTGTGTGTGTTTAGTAAAACTCGAATACGCGTCTTTCACAATAGAAATACAATTTTCAACTGACGCAAGTTGTTGAAACAGTTTTCCATTTAGCCTAAGCGCTCACCCCCCAAAACAAAAATCTCAAATAATTTACGAAAAATGTTGAAAATGTTTTTCGGTTGGACTAATGCCGAAGTCGGCGCCTCCGTCGACGTCAGCATGCACACAACCGATGCCAAAATCGCCAAAAATAAAGCCAATGTGGGCAGCAGCGGCAGAACTCTCGATGACGTCACCCGAGTGGCAAGTGAACACCCAGACAGACGTGTGCCGCGCGCCAAACGCCAAATCGATTCCCTTTCAATTTCATTTGGCAGAACAAATCTCAAGCTATTTGAAGCAATTTGCCAGCAATTATATTAAGTCAACGCAAAAAGTAAACTTGTGTTTTATTTCATTTAATAAATTTCACTTGCTGCCAGCATTTTTCAATCTTCACGCTTCATTTCAAGCAAATTGCCATCTGAAGGACGATGAAAATAATTCATTAGACTCGTCTACATTCAATTAAAACTTTTCATACAATTCCCAAAAAGTTTCTCATTTGTTTATTTGACTGCACTTTACGAGAACGTAATTAAATTATCTAGTTAGAAAAAAGCAACAAATAGAACAAACATTTCGATCAAGTTCAAGTTTAAGTGCTCCGGCATTGAAAGCAAACAAATGCCACCACCCCCTCGTTCACCTCATATAAACAAATATCTGACGATTCTTTTCACACCTGAAGTACATAAATCTGTTTCGGGCCTTGGCTGTCTGTTTGTTTTTGGCCACCTATCTTTTTGGTCAATTGCATAAAATCAAATTAAATATTTATTCAAAGGTTTTTCTATACATAATGAAAATTTATGGATAAATGAACTTGTTACCCTGAACTATGAAAACAAAGAAAAAACGAAAAACAAATCAGAATCCACCTACGATGGAAATGTTCGGACGGACAGAAGCAGCTGCCAAGGCTGCAATCAAAATTAATTGAGCGACTCAGAGACTCGGTTCACTTTGCATGTGTGTGGTGTGTGTTTGGGTGTTTTTGTGTCTATGTCAAAGTGAAGGCGTTGGCGTGGGTGTTCTTTGGCCACAACGACCTACAGAATACAATTTGGGTGTACAAATATAAAAGAAAAGCTCACTCAACATATTTGTTGGCCATCGAAATTATTTGTGTAAAAAAGCAACAGATTTATGAGCACAAGATGAGGGACCAAATGGAGACATTTTTCAATTAACGAATTGTTAATGCTCTTGGAAAATGTAAAATCAGTTATACACAGAAAAAAATATGGGGAGATAAAGTCAATCCCAAAAAAACATGATTTTATCTCGACATTCGGATTGAAATTTCAAGCAAAGGTCGTTCTAGAGCCGAGATATCCGAGATCAAGTCAATCCAATTCGTACTTGGAATGAGAAAGTCCGGGATTGACCGACTTCTGACATCGTTTGGGATTGATTTAATCCCGGATGGCTTGATTTTTTATACTCTGTACCGTAGGTACATAGAGTATTATAAGTTTGTGCAAAAGTATGTAACATCCAGAAGGAAGCATCTCCGACCCCATAAAGTATATATATTCTTGATCAGCATCAACAGCCGAGTCGATATAGCCATGTCCGTCTGTCCGTCTGTCTGTCCGTATGAACGCACAGATCTCAGAGATGGTAAGAGATAGAGGTTTGACGTGTATGGGACATATGCTTCTTATGTCTGCAGGCAGATCAAGTTTATTTTCAAATTTGGCCACGCCCCGCAATTTATAAAAAACGTCATATCTCCCACAGTTTTGAAGATAGATGGCTTGTTCCTTCTGGACATATTTAGTTATTAGGATAACTTATCGATCCGCCAAAGGAATGAAGAAGATCGGATGAACGGTTTTCGAGTTTGTCAAAAGACAAATTTTCTTGGTACAGAGTATGTTATAGTCGGGCTTGACCGACTTTCTTTCTTGTTTTTTTTCTGTGTACATTAAAACTAAATTTGTATGATGTGGATAGTTGTGTGCGCGTTGCTCGAAACATGCATTAAAAACCGTTCAATTCTAATCATTTTAAAAAATTTAAGTTTACAGTGACATCGACTCAAAGCTGAATTCAACGTCAACCATCCTTATTATAGTTAAGATCCTTGGCGTTGCCTCAGTTGTGCCCCTTGGGTAACCAACTACCTATACCTTTATATATTTAAAATTTGAAAGAGCTTTGTTCGGATGCTTCAAACTCGAAAACGAGCAGGATTGTTTGTAGTTGCTTCGCAAAAGCTAAGGAAAACAGAGAAGTTGAAAACTTATCCACATTTGGTATCATTATTCAGCTCAACTCAATAACTGTGCAACAAGTGGCGCAGTAGGCGGTCACATAATTAAGTAGCTTGAGCAAATGGGCGTTTCCATGAACGTGACCGTCGCACGCATTCAAATTTGTCTTAGTGTCGTGCAGTGTAAGGGCAGCCTAACTTATGATTAATGATGATAGAGTTGATAAAATAAGGAAATTTTTCATTTTCAATATAATTGCAACAAACTAATGCACTCTTACGGCACAAAATAAAAAGTGGTTTTTGCGGGTAACAATTTAAATGCCGATTACAGCGAATCCTCAGCCAATATTTTAGAGTGATTGGTTCAAAAATTTTAAAAACATTCTTTTACTCATTTTTTCTTTTCAAAATTTAGTTTTAAGCCTATTTGCACACGACATGTCGCACGGAACATATTTTTCCATCATGATATTTAGGTGGTATGTTTTATGATACAAAGCAAAAGCAAACAGTTAAATGCAATCACTTAGTTAGTTTTGGTATCTTATGCAATCATTTTCCACTCTTTGTACCCTCAGAAAGGTTTTAGTGAGACCATTTTTTTGAAATCAGTAGGCACTATTTCGATCCCGCCTCGGGACATCTAATGAAAAAGTTTGTACTCTTAAAATTTACACACCCGTGCACCTTCACTAGCTGTTGGCGCTAGCCAAACTCTACCGTTAGGACTCGTCGTTAAGCTTTAAGTCCCTTGCTCGTTTGCGAAAGTAAGAGTCACACATGCCGAGAGACTGAGACGAGTTGGCTTGGCCCTTTCGGGCTGTATAAAGTATTTCTTGGGTCTTGGGCTCTACTCCCAGTAAGTCCGAAAATTTTTTATTTCTTTAATTTAATTATCTAAGGCAGGTGGGGTGTTGTACAAGACGGAGGTCTCTGCGGACTTGGAGCAGGAATAATCGCACCTAGACTTGGAATGGGAATTGGACTTGGACTTGGTTTCTGGACTGGAGCTGGCCCTGGTATCTGGGCCCTGGACCCCTGGTATCTGGGTCTTGGACTCCAGAACCTCAAATTTTTTTTTTTTGAGTTTAAAATGTTCTCAAAAACTGAACATTTCAACTCACATCAAGATTTTGCGTTCTCAAAAAAAAGTTCTCGAAGTGAGAAATTGTTCTTGAAGTGAAGAAATCCGGTCATGATTAGTTTTTGACACCGAATGTTCTCACTTTGAGTCCAATGCTCTAATTTTTTTTCCTCTGTGTGCTTATTTAAAGCAACTTCATTTAAAATATCTGATGGCTGAAATGGCCTCCTCAGCCATATCCATATTAATTCACCCCGAATGCTTGTCGAAGCCATGCATCGCTGTGTGCAAGACTGATAGGCTTGTTGTTAGAATGTTGTCTAAGTGTTTATGGCCACATTTACTATGATTAGGTCATTGTCCCTCGCAAGCGGCTGATATTCGTGTGCGCTAAGATGCTGACGTTTCGCCTTCGAAGTTACAAGTTTAAGTAAGTGAGCCAAATATGGTCAGTCGTGACTTTTCTTCCCGCTCCCGCTTTCTTTCAACACTATTTCAAGTCTTTCAATCTTGACTTCGATTACTGGGACTAGTTCTGGTTAAGGATTCCGAATGCCTTGATTTTTTTCTCTCAGTGTACGGGTGAAAGTCGCCCTATACGAAAACTTTTAGAAGTTTCCAAAGCACAACTGATAGTGCCTAAAGCATACGGATTAAAAAGTTAAGAAGACTTCACAGGACGACTCATGATGAATTTGTCGTTATTTTCCTCACAATATACGGTCACATTTTAAAAATGTCTGTTTTTTAGCCGCGCTGTTGATAAAATGAAGCTGCTTTGAACGATGATGCAGTAGAAAATGGAAGAAAAATGGCACACAGAAAAAAAAAATTTGAAATCAATCCGAAATGTGATTGAAAACAGGGTAGTCCCGGAGCAGGCTTAAAGTGATCCTGTTTTTTGGGATTAAAAAAAAACCGTGGGTTAAACATCAATCTTTTCCAGGATCAGATTAAGAACAGCTGGGATTACCCTGGGATTATCAGCCTCCAGATCGTCAGTTGCTGCACGTGCGGAGTCGTGTTGAATCACGCACGAGCACACACAAATTCATAAGCTTTTGGTACTTGTGGGCCATTTGATGACAGGTTAAGGGGGTCTTCTCATTGAGCAACTTTTTTTTTTGACTTTTTTTTTGCATTTATTTATAGCTTGGGTAGTTGTGAATATGCCCCTAAAAGGATTTTTAGAAATTCGAAATACTTTAGAAGATACAGCCTTTTTTGTGAAGCAAGGTCTTCGTCAAAATGCGATTTGCTTAGTTTGGCTACTTTTTGAATGCAACGGATTGAAGCAACTACCGAATTTCGTTCAAAGCGTTCTTTTCAGATTCGCGTTTGCTGGCATTGCAGTCTGATATATGTAAGTATTTCACAAAAAAAAAATGTTTTATTGCCTAAAATTTCCTTTGAGTGTCTTCAAAATCACGTTTTTGAACTTCGAAGTCACTTTTCTCCAGTTCTATGGAACCGATTTTGATGAACCCAAATGCAATCGGCGGAGAATTGTCGAATTTCTAAAACTGCATACTTAAATTTTTCATTTCAATTTGTTTTTGATGGAAAAAAACAACTTCAAACTTTAAACTCGTATATCTCGAAACCACGTTTTTCGAACTGGCGGCCATGATATCTCCAGTTCAACTGAACCGATTTTCATGAAACAAAGTGGAATCGACGCAGAATTGTCACCATTCTCGGGTGAACCTCGACCATAATTTTAAAAATTTTTTTACTATTTTTTTTTTACACTAAACTACAAAAAAAAGCCCGAAATTGAAATTTTTTTTTGAATGGCCGCCATTTTGTCAAAAAAATTACAAAATTAAGCTTGAGATTCACCCGAGAATTACATCTATACTGATTATAACCCCGTTTTTTTTTTTCATTTCAGACGCTCCGGAGACCCGGAATCGTGGCCGCCGTGACGACACCTTTTTTTTCACCACCAACATTGAAGTCTCATTACTTTTTGAACAGCCCACGTATCGAGGCAAAAAAACATTTTTTATTTACTTTAAAAACCTTTGTAATACAATAAATAAAAAAAGTTTTCAATTATTCTTTGCGTTTTCAAATAAGAATTTTTTTAAAAAGGGTCCAAAAAACGGGTTTTGAATGAGAAGACCCC
>JAWNNO010004328.1:0-28231 GCA_035044985.1 Lordiphosa fenestrarum
TTAGTTTTAGTATGAACATTTTTTTCTTTTTCAATGGAAACGTCTCCAAACTTTGTCTTCGTAGGTTTTATATGTTTTTTTTTATAATCCTACCAATTTTTATTAAAATCTGACAACTATATGGTATAGCTGCCATACAAAAGATAGGTCTGAAAAAAAGTCTTAGTTAGGAAAACTTTTTTGTTTTTTAATCGTAACATGCTGAAATTTTGTATTTGTTTGTTTCTCGTGCTTTTTACATAGTTTTACAACTTTTTGGCCAAATCGGATGACTATATTATATAGCTCCCAAACGAACGATCGGTCGGAAAATGGGAAAAAGAGTATTTTTTGAAAATATTTAAGCGAGCATTTGCAAGGGTACTGAGAAAAACTTCGGCATAGACGAAGTTCCGTAGCTTTCTCGTTTCATTTGAATTAGTTATATGCTTTAATTGCCATTAATTTCTGTTGAACTTTGTTTACTTAAAGCTGATTTACACTAGGAGTGCGTTATGGGTTAATAGCCAACATTCAGCTTTTTTTGTATGGGAAAACAGCTGATTATTAGCTATTAACGCATAACGCACTCCTAGTGTAAATAGCCTTTAAAAGAGTAACTACTCAACTATTTGTTCAACTCAATTGACTTTTGATTGAATTTTTCCAGCAAAATTTAGAATAAGTTGAAAATTTAAGCTTTAATTCAATTATTAATGGCACTTGGACCCATCAAGTGCCAGCTGAATTGTATTTCTTTCATTCAAATTTTGCTTGGGGTTTGTCCCTTCTTTATATTTTCAATTGGCACTTTTCACAACCAGTCAATATTTAATTGGGATATTTACCTTCAATAATATTTCAATTCACTCCAGCTAATTTTAAATTCAAGTCATAGAAATCTCAGACAAGTAAAAATACAGCTTTATGATCGCAAACTAATGTTTATACAGATATACTAATTCAATTTATTCCAATTTCTCTGTTTAGAGCCAACAAAAAACTGGATACCAACACAAAAGAGCATGCGAATGAGGTGAAAAAACTGAATGCTTTACTTAAGAAAGAGGAAGTCTCACGCGTCTCAACGGCCGAGCAACTTCAGCAAAAAACCCGTGAAAACGCCGACCTGCTTAAGATCTGCGAGGAGCTGATCCACGGCAAGGGACAAGGTGGTAGTAGTTAAACTCTCTCCAATGGAATAATGGCTGAATGGAAATCGCGCACACACTCAAATCACATTTCATACCTACACACATACATTAATGGCAGCATGTGGAACGCATCTTGTAGCATGTCTCGCGATTCGTCTTCATCCCCCACATTATTCTCATCATGTAGTTGCTTTGTTGTTGTGTGCTCGTAGTGATGTCAAATATTAAAACTATCCCCCAAATATTTCTAGATTTTTGTGTTTACTCACACACACACACACACAGACATGAGCCAAGGCAGTCCAAGTTGAGATCCGCTTGAGTTCCACAAGCCTTACCCAGGGTTACCCACAATGCAAAATTTTGTTACTAATTGTCTATCGAATCTGCCTTTTGATTTATGTTCATTGATATTATGGCGAGAATGGAAGTCCACTCAACAAAAGAGGAAAATAATAAAAAAAAAACAGCGTACGCTTGAGGCGCGCCTTTACTAAATGTTTAAGTTTAACTTTAGTTTAATTTAATTGATTCAATTTTTAATAGTTGTCCTAAGCCTAATTCTGTATTACATATTAGTACTAAAATGAAAGAAAAGAAATGAAATCATTAAACAAAAACACACTATTTATGCATTAAAAGTATTTTTTATTGTTTTTAAATTGCAGCTTTGAAATGTTAATTATTTGCTCGGATTTTTGTAGACTAAACACAAACAAGCACTTACACGCCCAGACAGAAACCCTCTGAGAACTCTTGATGAATTTTACTTCCATTTATTACATTTATTAAACTTTAAGGAAAATAAAAAGTAAAAATCGTAATTTGGCCACACAAATAAGAATTGTATACAAATTTGTACCCAGTCCAAGTCCATGTAATCTGAAATTATGCTACTTCATAATATATATAACGGCATACATATATATATTTTTCTAAAGTAGACAGAACACACACTGACAGACATATACTGTCACACCCCTCTCCCCCAAAACACCCGCTTTTAATTTATGAAACAAACAAAAGCAGAAACGAGTAGAACATTTTGTTGAAGAGACGTAAAATATATCAATGCGCTGTAAAAAATACACATAATAAACATAGTATTAAATCAGTCCTAACAAACTGTATGTTGGAGAAGCATGTGCATGTACAAGGTGATCGAAAGCAAAATCGTTGCATAAATCAATAAATAAACTATGTAATTGGAGAAAACAAAAATGTGTGCCGGTGTTTTTTTTGTTTGAAAGCTGGCTAAAGCATAAAATGCGATTTAAAATCAGCGCCATATGTTATCGATAGCAGGTGCAATCGTTAAGGTATTTTGTGTGAATGGCTTTTATCGATAAGCCAAGGTAAGAAACGTTAACCCATCGAAGTGCAAGTATTTGAACTCACCGACTTGAATTTTGTATAATATATTCTTGCACTGAAATTAAGATTCAAAATTTGTCAGACAACAGGTTTCGGTTCGCGACTTGATGTATATTTCACACTTCGACTTCGATTGAATAATTGCCAATTATTTTCATTTGACACTTTTCATGATATCACAACTCAAACCAATTCCAAACAATCCAATTTAGAACACATTCTGATTTTGAATGCTAGTAAAACAAAGACATTCTACTTAATGAACAAGAAAGTCGGTCAAGCCCGACTATAACATACTCTGTACCAACGAAATTATACACTCAGCATATATTTTGATGCTGCAGTATCAGCGCTGCTATTGCGCTGCAGCAGCGAACAGTCTTTTGATCATAACTCGACAACCGTTCATCTGATCGTCTCCATTCCGTTGTCGGATCGATAAGTTATCCTGCTATCTAAATATGTCCAAAAGGAACAAGCCATCTATCTTCAAAACTGTGGGAGATATGACGTTTTGGCGTGGCCAAAATTTAAAAAAAAATTTAATCTGCCTGCAGACATATGAAGCATATGACCCATACATGTCAAACCTCTATCTTTTACCATCTCTGAGATCTGTGCGTTCATACAGTCAGACAGACGGACAGACGGACATGGCTATATATACTTTATGGGGTCGGAGATGCTTCCTTCTGGCTGTTACATACTTTTGTACAAACTTAATATACTCTATGTACCTATGGTACAGAGTATAAAAATTGGAAAGCCTGCATTATGCCAAATACTTAACTAAATTGTGTTAGTGTTGAATGGAAAAATCTTCACACTGGGCTATATCCTAAAAAAACTTCTGTTTAACAAGCAGGAGAACACAGAGAGAAAAAGTTGGACTAACATTAAGTTTGAACGGACTCGACTACTAAAATACTAAACTTTAAAAAGCGTACTTGAACTAAGTACGTTTTGCACAAATTGAGTACGGACAATCTGAAAACAATCTTAAAATTAGAATTATCAATCCTAATCAAATTATTGATCTTTTTAACCAGAAATGCCAGCGGAAAACTAATGGGAAGTGTAGACTGGCCAGTAACGCATCATAATGCATATTTTGCATACCTTGCAGAGGGCATTTAAATGTATTTTGTTAATAATCAAATGTATAGAGAGATCTGTGCAGGATTGCCAAATGATCTGAGATGTTCGCATACACACATTTGTGTAAATGACCATGACCCACTTCCAGATAACCCTTCTTCCCTTAGTGCAAAAAAGTCATTATGGGTAAAAGGTTTCCTATGTTTCGTACTCATTTTTTAAGTTCGATAATACTGAAATCAACTTGAATATAATACTAAATAATAATACTTGAAAACGTACTTGATTTAAATATGGCGAACTTGGTGGCAGTAATTTAAGACTCAGTTGACTATCAAACTTGGAAATACTGAGATCAAGTACGGAATACTTGATTTTTTCTCTGTGTATGCGAAGCAAACAGATTTGAGCCGAACCAAAAACCGCCAGCAAAACTGCTCGGTTCGGTTAATTCCAATGAACGTAAATCGCTTACCTTTCAACAACGATACTTGAAATTTGGAGTATTTTTAATGCATTCCCCAAGATAGAGTTTTTACGGACTTCGGTTTAATTTAGTTTCGCGGATTGTCCCTTTATAATGTTAGAGGTCTTATATCTAAGCTCTCTATGTTATTTTTGAATAGTGCATCATTTGAATTTGACATAATTGCATTTTCAGAGACTTGGTTAAATCCTTCCATTTCTGATTGTGAAATCTTTTCAAATGAATTTTTTATCTATCAACATGAGCGACCGGCTCGCAGAGGTGGAGGTGTTCTGATTGCAGTTAAGTCCAGCCACCGATCCGAACTGATCATTGTCAATACACCTGTAGATGTTGAATTCGTTGCCGTTAAAGTATCGTTTCCTTTATTTTCTTTATTTATTACTTGTTGTTAAATCCCACCTTCATCCGATATTCAAGTTTATATGCACCATATAGCTTGTATCAAAGATGTTTTGACCCAATTACGAGATATTGACTCAATGGTTGTTGTAGGTGATTTTAATTTACCAAACATCACATGGTCAAATCTCAATGGGTCGTCTTATCTTGTACCATCAGTACAGCATGATTTTATAGACTCTCTGCTTGACATGTCTCTTTTTCAAATAAATCCTGTACAAAACAATTTAAACAAATTACTAGACCTTGTTTTTGTCGCTGATAGTACCAATGCTGTAGTCTCTAGGTCTCCCCCTCTATCACTCCCCGAAGATTCGTACCATCCTACACTTGAAATCTCGTTTTCTGTATCTGGACCTACCTCCCCATCTTCCATAGTTCCCAATAAACCTCGTCGTTATTTTCGCAAAGGAAACTTCACTCTGCTAAGTCAACTTATTTGCGCAACAGACTGGTCTCCTTTGTACAATGCGGTTGATTTCGGTTTTGCTGTTACCTTTTTCTATGAGTCTATTAATTCTCTTTTAGATATCTGCATCCCTAATAGCCTTCCTACCTCCGCGTCACTGAATCCCCCTTGGTATTGTCCTAGACTTTCTAATTTGAAAAATATTAAGACAAGATGCTTCAAAAAGTATAAGAGAACTGGTTCTGCAATTGACTATTCCAAACACTCAGTAGCAAAATCTAATTTTACACTTTTCAACTCTGAGTGCTATAAAAAATATCTTGTCCGTTGCAAAATCCAATTCGCACAAGATCCTAAACAATTCTATAGTTTTGAGAACTCTAAACGTAGATCTTCGTCTTTACCTTCCTCTTTTTTTCTAGTTGACCAAAAGGCTAGCAATGATTCCGCTGCCGTTGATTTATTCGCTGATTTCTTCCAATCAACTTATTCCTCTGTCCAATGTGCTTACACTTCTTATCCTTATAACATTTCTTCTTCCAACTCAATCTGTGCTCCCATTATATCCGAAACCTCTCTACTTTCATTTTTAAAATCACTCAAATCTTCCTACTCTCCTGGGCCTGACAACATTCCTAGTTGTGTGCTCAAGGAGTGTTCTAGCTCTTTATGCAAACCTTTGCTTAAACTCTTTAATCTATCTCTTGATTCTTCAGTCTTCCCAACTCTTTGGAAAGAATCTTATATTATTCCTCTCCATAAAAAGGGTGGAAAATCCGAGATATCCAATTACAGAGGCATTGCTAAGCTATCCGCTATTCCTAAATTATTTGGAGAGTGTGTAACTGCAACATTGCAGCATTATTGTAAGTCGACTTTATCACCTTTCCAGCATGGTTTTATAAAGCGTCGGTCAACTACGACCAATTTGCTTGAATTTAGCTCTTTGGTTAATGATGGATTCCTTATGAAAAATCAAACTGATGTCATCTATACTGACTTCAGTAAAGCCTTTGACTCTGTCAGTCATGATCTCCTGCTCTTTAAGGCCGATCGACTAGGATTTCCCTCCCCTTTTCTGCTGTGGGTCTCGTCATATCTAAAAGATAGAACTCAAAAAGTTCTGCTACGTTCCAATACTTCAAAACCTGTTTATGTAACCTCTGGTGTACCCTAAGGTAGCCACCTAGGTCCTTTGTTTTTTACTCTCTTCATAAATGATATCCCCACAATATTATCCTATTCTCGGATACTTATGTATGCCGATGACGTAAAACTTATTTTATCTTTTAACGACCCGATGCATTATACCAGATTGCAAGATGATCTTAACTCCTTGCGGTCTTGGTGCTTGGTTAATCATTTACACCTTAATTGCTCCAAGTGTATGTTTATGACTTTCCACCGTTGCAAACCTTTGCTGGTTTCCTTTATGATTGGAAATGAACCGCTGCAACGTATATCGTCTGTCGTTGATCTTGGAATTCTTTTTGACCCCAAATTGACTTTCAATCCTCATATCACTTCTATAGTTAATAAGGCGAATGGTGTACTTGGATTCATTAAACGTTGGTCGAAATAATTTAATGATCCCTACACCACAAAACTACTTTACACTGCTCTAGTCCGTCCCACTCTTGAATACTGTGCGTCCGTATGGTGACCGCAGTATAAAAAGCATATTGATCGTACTGATTATGCCCAACACAATCGTTTTCGGGTCTTATGTCAAAACTATAATGATCTTATCACTTGCTCTCAACAGATCTCTCTCTCTTCTCACTAAAAAGTCCCTTTACACCTATCTCCGGGAAAGTCTCTGACCGCACCCAGCTGTGAATAGGGGCATAGCTTGACGGACTGGCTAATAAATCATCCCCCACCGGGTCAGAGGCTTTTCGGTTATTTATTATTTTATTTTATTACATTTATTAATTTTTATTGTTTGTTCTTTTTTTTTTATATATATATATATTTTTTTTTTCTATTCACTGTTCCTGTGTATGTTTTAAGTTAACCTCTTTTTATATATACATATATTTATTAATTTATTAATATTTTTATTTTTTTTGTTCCTTGTTCATACATAATTAGAGGTTAAGTTTTCTTTTCTGTTCTTCTTATTTTTACTTTTTAATTCTTTTTCTATTTGATTTTTTTTTCTTTTTCCTCTTCACGCTTTATTATACCCGTTACTCGTAGAGTAAAAAGGGTATACTAAAGTCGTGCAAATGTATGTAACAGGCAGAAGGAAGCATCTCGGATATCATAAAGTATATATATTCTTGATCAGCATCAACAGTCGAGTCGATATAGCCATGTCCGTCTGCCCGTCTGTCCGTCCGTCCGTCCGTCCGTCTGTCCGTCTGTCTGTCTGTCCGTATGAACGCACAGATCTCAGAGATGGTAAGAGATAGAGGTTTGACATGTATGGGACATATGCTTCTTATGTCTGCAGGCAGATCAAGTTTATTTTCAATTTTGGCCACGCCCCCTCCCGCCCCCGCAATTTAGAAAAAACGTCATATCTCCCACAGTTTTGAAGATAGATGGCTTGTTCCTTCTGGACATATTTAGTTATTAGGATAACTTATCGATCCGCCAAAGGAATGAAGAAGATCGGATGAACGGTTTTCGAGTTATGATCAAAAGACAAATTTTCTTGGTACAGAGTATGTTATAGTCGGGCTTGACCGACTTTCTTTCTTGTTTTTGTTGATTTTTACACTGATGACGCCTTGGGATTCCCAAACAGACGAAGCATAACTGCCATAAGCAGCTTATTAAAAATGGAACCGGGGGTATGCAATTACCCTACGGCCTTGAGTCGGACAGAACTGGCTGGTTTAAAAATCAAAAAGGTCATAATTTAAGTCTCTTGTGGTTATTTTGTGGTAAAATCAAGTTTAAGTATCAAGCTTAAGTCAATCTCGGTCATTTTTGAAGCAATTCTTGTCGGACTATGTGCTGTTAGAATACCGAACTTTGCACCAAGCTGATTTCCAGATTCTAGAATTTCCAAAAGTCAATCCGCCTAGTACTTGGATTGAGAAAATCCGGAATTCACCGACTTCTGACATCGTTTGTTTCGTCCCTTCTGAACAAAATTAGTAATTATGATTAATTATAGATCCGCAAAAGAATTGGTTACGAAAAAAGTCGAAGTTATATGTCCTATCTTATTGTACTTTTAACTGAATAGTTTTTAGAATATATAGATGTTGGGCCTTACTTAATATATATTTAGTCAGGGGTTCTTAAACGTTGTGACTGTAGCAGTTTTTTGCGGTTAAAAGCGGGAGGGGAAATTTTCAAATCTGAAACAAACTTGATCTGGCTCTATCTCTTATTGTCTCTAAGATCGACGCGTTCATAAAGACAGACGGACGGACAGATGGACTGATACACATGGTTATATCGACTGGGATGTTGATGGTAAGGTACAAATTCACACTCCAAATGTTCATCGCCAGTAAGAAATTGTTTTTATACTCTGTACCGTAGGTACATGGATATATTTAGTTAGCAGGATACCTTATCGATCCGACAAAGGAATGGAGAAGATCGGATGAACGGTTATGAGTTATGATCAAAAGACTGTTCGCTGCTACTGCAGCATCAAAATTTATGCTGAGCGTATAATTTTCTTGGTACAGAGTATGTTATAGTCAGGCTTGACCGACTTTCTTTCTTGTTTTTTTTTATTTTAAGGCTCAGTGATCAATTTTACATATGATGGCCATATGGTCGGATTCTAGTTCACAATGCCAGATAAGCTTATACTAAAATAATTCAATAATATTTTAATGAACTGAACCGAATCCAAACTATACTTCTTCCATACTTCTTCTACCAAACTATATTAAAGCCCTGATAAGTTCCCATAAACCGAAAAATTAAACGAAGTTTTGTAGGCAGATGATTTGCTAAACAAATTCAGTAATGAGCATTTAGTATTGATCCGCCAAATGCTTAATTAACGATCGGAGCACCGATAGGCAAGTTATGAGCAAATCCAAGTTCGATGTGCAGTGCTCTTTTCAGCTGCTACTGAAGTCGCAAAATACATACATACTAGGCATACAGTAACAGACTTCATTACAGTATGCTTCTTGATATTAATGTTAATTAGAGGTTGGAGTTGGAAGTTGTATTTTAAAATTTCCTTCTTGGTATAGATAGATGAAGAGAAGACGATTACTCAGTCACTCATACACTTCAGCCTTGTATCCAAAGATGCCTCTGGGATTCGAAGCAACAGCCAAATTCAAAAGTCATGGGTTCGAACCCTAAACTGGCAGTGAAATTTCAAATCTTTATGTACATTAATTGCATTTAACCAACCCGAGATCTTTTTCTATATATTTTCTTTATGAAGAAATCACATTTTTACTTATTTCACATTTAAGATTTTAGTTTATTTTGGGGTGGTACTGGGAGTTGCAAAGTGCCTTTTTAAGATGTATTTTCACTCGAGTAAGTGTAAATATATATTTATATTTAATTTTAATATATTTTAATTCAGGATTATTAAACGCTCCAAAATCTTCGGCTTTAAGGCGCAGCGTCTATCCGATAGGGTCTGTCTAGCTTTAATGAATATCCTTTCAGACGCTGTAGATGTAGCCGGAATACATAAATAATTGCTTGCAACTTCTTTTAGTGGCCTCAAGTCTTCATCAGTGTTTATCTAAAAAAAATTATTAGTAATATACATACATCCCAATTCATATATTTATAAAACCAACCCTCCCTTTTCGCTTAGCCGCTTTGGATCCGTCCGCAATGTCCAAGTTATCTCCACTTCTCACTTTCTCCACGATGTCACCAGCCTTCTCCGGAATGTTGTTCTTCTACGATTCTGCAATTGCACAGCACATACATACAAAAAAATTATAGATTACAGACTTATAATTTCAAACATCACATTTAATTTGTTTAGATACTTACTTTGCAAAAATATATCCATGCTGACACACACTCCATTACCCCCCGAAATTGAACAAAATATCGTTTAAGTCACTAAATTAAAAGAAATGTTATAGATAAATGTTTAAGACACCAGTTCTTACCTTTCTTGAAGACGCCAAGTAAATTTAGTAAGAAAATAGTGTGACCGATGCAATGTTTCTCCAGCTATACTATTACACTATTTATTATTTTAAACTTGTTTTTAAGCTTCCGGACCTATTACCTTTCGCGTCTTTAAAAAGTTGATTTCTTCATTTTACTGTCTAATATGTTCCCTTTAAGGAAAATAGCATTTGCCGTCACCGATCGACACCCAACTCTAGAAAAGTTATTTTGTGAAAAAGTTAAGGTTTCAATCATGATGCAATAATACAAGGTGGGGCGTTATGAGTGTTATGCGTACTTTTGCCAAAAGCTTACGCTTTAAAAGTGCGCGCCACCTCACCTCTCTTGTTGCATCATGGTTTCAATAGTCATCCGTTTACAGTACTTTACCAGTGCTCTCTCTCTCTCTAAAAACGAGAGCGTAAGTTACTAAGGGCGATTAGTGTTTAATAACCTCAAGCGGCTCAGATAAGTATGCAACGTTTTATTAATTCTGCCATTTATTATACGATCTTTAAGAAAGCTTGTGAGATTGTAGATATTGGGCATATGCACTACACTGCAAAATCTGCAAAATCAATCAGGCCTGTTCCGGGTTTCACTTTCGACAAAATTTGTCGAATTCGAATTTGGTAAAGTGGTTGTTGTATAAAATTTATAAATTTAATCGGCATAAAACCTTTCATTCTGAGTTCATCCTATGAAAAGGAAGAACAAATTGTAAGGTTTGATACAGATTCTTAGATTGTTCAGCAAAAAATGACACATGTATTAAATTCGAATTCACTAAAGTGAAAACCGGAACATGCCAGAATATCTTAAAAAAATGTAGGAGTTATGCATCTTCTCTTGTTGAGGGGGCGGGAAAGGGCGTGGTCAAAATTTGATACAAACTTGATCTGCGTGCAGACAATACTAGTCTACATTTAACATTTTGTGGTTCTAGCTCTAGTAGTCTCTGAGATCTGTGTGTTTATACAGAGGGACGGACAGACGGACATGGCTATATCGACTCGACTATTGATGCTGATCAAGAATATATATAGTCATTTTCACCGAAAGGTCCACCTAGACCAAAAAACTAAAAGTACTTCAAAACTCTATGTTTTATCAGATTTTCTTGGGGAAACAACTAAATTGCACTTATGTACGCCAGTCTTACATTAATTCATAACCCATTTCGGGATTTTTGAATGCAAAGTCGCGTAAGCACAATTTTTCTCATTTTTATGGTTCTTTTGCACGTTTTTATACTCTGTACCGTAGGTACATAGAGTATATTAAGTTTGTGCAATAGTATGTAACAGCCAGAAGGAAGCATCTCCGACCCCATAAAGTATATATATTCTTGATCAGCATCAACAGCCGAGTCGATATAGCCATGTCCGTCTGTCCGTATGAACGCACAGATCTCAGAGATGGTAAGAGATATAGGTTTGACATGTATGGGACATATGCTTCTTATGTCTGTAGGCAGATTAAGATTATTTTCAATTTTGGCCACGCCCCCTCCCGCCCCCGCAATATGGAAAAACCGTCATATCTCCCACAGTTTTAAAGATAGATCGTTCGTTCCTTCTTGACATATTTAATAATCGGGATAACTTATCGATCCGCCAAAGAAATGGTGAAGATCGGACGAACGGTTGTCGAGTTATGATCAAAAGGCTGCTGCTGTTGCTACTGCAGCTTCAAAATTTATGCTGAGTGTATAATTTCGTTGGTACAGAGTATGTTATAGTCGGGCGTGACCGACTTTTTTTCTTGTTTTTCTTAAAAAGGTGCCTATAGCTTTCATTGAATTTTGATATCTAAAATCATTTTATGGGTTCAAAGAGTTAATGAAGATTAAATAAGAAACCATAACAGACTATGCGATTGCAATTGACTGTAAGTTTTTGCTTTGCATGATAACTGTAACCACATCAATATCAAGGTGGAAAAATATGTCCCGTACGACCTGTCCCGTGCGAAAGTGCTTAAAATGAAATTTTGAAAAAAGTATAAAACATTTTGAGGCAAAATCAAAACAATTTTAAAAAGGCAACAATGCACAAAATTCTAAAATTAGTCACATTAAGAAATTCCCTCAGGATTCGTTGAAAGCAGAGTTTGAATTGTCGCCCGCGAAAACCACTTCTACATTTGTCCCGTGCGAACTCCTTGGTTTTTTTGCAATTATCTCGAAAACGAAAAATTCCCCAAATCAACATTTGTACCAATTATAGGGCTAATCAAGAGGTATAAGTTATGCACATATTTTGACAATGTCAAATTTAATTTTATATTTTAATTTGTAATTTTTTTTTAAATTTAAGTGCGTACGAAGGTCATGTTTGACACCATGGAAATGCCCATATTCTTTATAGGGTCGGAGATGCTTCCTTCTGCCTGTTACATACATTTGCACGACTTTACTATACCCTTTTTACTCTTCGAGTAACGGGTATTAAAATACAATCATTTTGAAAAATATTTACAATAAATGCGATTTTTTTTTTTGTATTGAATATGCTTGCAAGCTATACCTTACAATGACCGATTAGCATGAAACTTGATAGAAATTTATTATCAGCTAAAAAAATAAGTTTGAAAAAAATTTGGCACCGTTCATTAAAGTTGGTGGATTTCAGGTGCAAAAATGGTACAAACAGGTGTGTAAAATTGGTATTGCATAAGACAAGAAAGAAAGTCGGTCAAGCCCGACTATAACATACTCTGTACCAAGAAATTTTGTCTTTTGATCATAACTCGAAAACCGTTCATCCGATCTTCTTCATTCCTTTGGCGGATCGATAAGTTATTCTAATAACTAAATATGTCCAGAAGGAACAAGCCATCTATCTTCAAAACTGTGGGAGATATTACGTTTTTTCTAAATTGCGGGGGCGGGAGGGGGCGTGGCCAAAATTGAAAATATACTTGATCTGCCTGCAGACATAAGAAGCATATGTCCCATACACGTCAAACCTCTATCTCTTACCATCTCTGAGATCTGTGCGTTCATACGGACAGACAGACAGACGGACAGACGGACATGGCTATATCGACTCGGCTGTTGATGCTGATCAAGAATATATATACTTTATGGGGTCGGAGATGCTTCCTTCTGGATGTTACATACTTTTGCACAAACTTATAATACTCTATGTACCTTCGGTACAGAGTATAAAAAGGTTGATCGATTAAATTATAATTTTTAAAGACCAGCTGAGAATAATATTACGTATACTTTGACAAAAATTAGCACTTTAGCTTTAATAATATGTCTTGCTGGGACATCTAATTACAAAGTTATTTCTGTAAAATACACTCGGTCACTTTCGCCATCTTTTGGCACCAACTGTAATTTAACTACACCCAGAAAAAAGTAGATTGAATAACTTTAAAACAAACACTCTTAATAACAAGAAAGAAAGTCGGTCAAGCCCGGCTATAACATACTCTGTACCAAGAAATTTTGTCTTTTGATCATAACTCGAAAACCGTTCATCCGATCTTCTTCATTCCTTTGACGGCTCGATAAGTTATTCAAATAACTAAATATGTCCAGAAGGAACAAGCCATCTATCTTCAAAACTGTGGGAGTTATGACGTTTTTTCTAAATTGCGGGGGCGGGAGGGGTCGTGGCCAAAATTGAAAATATACTTGATCTGCCTGCAGATATAAGAAGCATATGTCCCATACACGTCAAACCTCTATCTCTTACCATCTCTGAGATCTGTGCGTTCATACGGACAGACAGACGGACGGACAGACGGACAGACGGACATGGCTATATCGACTCGGCTGTTGATGCTGATCAAGAATATATATACTTTATGGGGTCGGAGATGCTTCCTTCTGGATGTTACATACTTTTGCACAAACTTATAATACTCTATGTACCTTCGGTACAGAGTATAAAAATTTGATTCGTTCTTGATTTTTCAAGAATTTCGCTCTCGAAATCGAGCTAAATTCGATCTCAGTTCGGTGCTTTTAGGCGAGGGGAGTGAGGCATGATGCAACAATACAAGGTGGGGCGTTATGAGTGTGACGCGTACTTTTGCCAAAAGCTTACGCTTCAAAAGTACGCGCAGCATTAAGAGAATAGCGTTGAGTCTGCTCTTAGAGTTTTGTATTTTTTGTGAGAGGGGTGTGCGGGGAAGTTATCGAACGGAGAGCGCAATCGATTTTTGCACTCATGTTGCTTTAGAATTCTCAACCAGATATGGCATTGCTGGCATGGAGAGACGGCTTTTCGACTGACTGTTGACAGGCAAACACTTATGCTGATTTGAGTTGTTGTGTATTCCTCGAGCCGGCTTAAACTTGCTACATGGCCTAACAATTTATTTTCTATGAGATAAATCTTAACAAAATGGAAAAAACACCTGATTTTAAATTGTTGGATAATTGGAATCTGTGAAGTTCTTGATTTAAGAGTTAACAATCTTACTCTTGAAACTGATGATAACTTGATACTGAAAAGAATGCTGTATACTCTTGATTCAAGAATGAGCAATCTTGAATTTGAGTATGTTTAGCACTTGATTCAAGAACTATTGAAGAACCTAGAGTATGTTTAAGTCGGACTTGACCGACTTTCTGTCTTGTTTTTGAATCAAATCTGAAAGCAGCTAAAATCACCCTTTATATAGTACCTGAAGTAGTACCTACACTCAATAGGTCCCAGATTCGATATTTGCCCATAGATTTTTTCTAGTAATGCCTCGATTTCTTAGTAGAATTGCACTTCATAAGTAAACATAAAAAAATATCAGATTTATTTTATTTTTTATTTTATAGTTTTTAAGTAGGTTTATTCTAGTTTTTTTTTCAAAATTTTGTAAAATTGTAAGTTGAAATTGTATTCAAATACTTCTTCAACTATTTCTGTTTTTTGCACTCAAACCATTTACCAAGCCGATTCAATAACCTTTCTATTCCAACCTAGCTGGCACCTCCTCTGATGTGTTTTAATTGAGATATGGCTATAAATGTAAGTGTACCTAACAATTAAACTATAAAATTTGTAATATGAAAAAAACGTTCCCGTACTAAAATTGTTAAAATAGATTTTTAGTTTCAGGATTTCAAAGTACACACAAAAAAACTGTAATTTAAATGTTGGTTTTTAGCTGTAAGCTACTTTTATATGTCTATACACAGCAACAGGAGCAACGTCATCATCACCATCATCTGTTTAGAAGAGTATTCAAGCTTCAATGCTTTGTGCTTGGGGTTTGGTTTTGGCTCTGCTATATACAAGCGCGCACGGGCATTCAACGGCTCAGTTGGTTGTCGTTCGCTGTGGAGTTCATTACAAAACGCTGGGAAGCGCAAATAAGTTGCTCGTAACATAAACGCGTGTCTGTGCTTTCCGTTTTGGCACTTCAGTTCGAATGAGTTGAACAAGTTGTATGGTTCATTTCTCCAAATAATTTGTCACTGCGATATAGCTTGAGAAAATTAACGCTGTACTTTGGCTTAAAGTGTTTACTGAATGCAATCAACTTGTCTTTAACAGATTAACGGCTAGTCGTTAACGAAAAGATAACAATATTAAGTAAAGTCGCCGTCCTGCACACAAAATATAATCAAACAAAAGAACAACAACAACGTCAACATGCAAACAGTCATTAAGTAAGTAGTTCCCTAACTTCCCCGGCTGCTGCTGCTCCATCTCAGCCTTTTATTATGTGGAATTTATGTTTTTGTACAGCAGCATCTTTGGATTTCAGTTTTCACTAGTGTTACGAGTGTTGTTGGCGCTTTGGAAAAAGAAAGTTGCGCATGTTTATTGAAAACACGTTTGGACCACTTTTTGGGCCCGCCTGGCTTATCACTTTTTAGGAGTTATTTGTCTGCAGCCGGCAAAAGATTTTCATTTGGTTATTGAATATTTATACAAGCGAAAATGGGTTAAAAACGAGTTCGCTTTTACAGGTTTGGGGTTAAATAAATCTCAATTTCAAATGTTCGTGTGTCCATTTCGGCTGACCTGGCGTATGAGCAATTTGTATATACAGTTTGATAATTGTGCTGTCCAAACAGTCGCCACATTTTCCTCATTTTTATGGCAATTGTTTAAACATTTCTCATATTATTTAACTGTGTTTCTCCACCACCCCCGTCAGTATAATTATTTGTTTTTAAAGACGCGAGTTTAAAATGATTCCTAATAATTTGATGATTAGCGTTTTCCTAATCTTTGTTCTCACACAGTTAATTGTGTTAATCCTGAACGTTGGTTTTTTCTCATGATTCTTTTGTACAAATTCAGGCAGTTTGTGATTTTATGTAAAATTTTTTTTTGTTGATGAAATTTTGTTAGTAAATTTTGTGGCTGCTTCTTATATCGATTTTTGATTACAATTTTCTATAAATATGTTTACAATTGAAATATTTAAACTAAACAACCACCTAAGATATGCAAAGTGAGCCCAATTTGTAGATCTTTCTACTTAATCAATAGGTTGACCCTGTTATACAGGAACTTAAACGTTGAGTGCCTGCAAACTGCAGACTCTTAAATGGCTACCTGCCACCTGGTCACAAATTATTCATGACGACCTCTTTTAGACGACCTAGAGATACTACTGAACAATTGAAATTGATGCTGCAGAGTTTACTTACATATTTTTCAAGTCTTTCCTTGGTTAGGACGAGGGTTACTTAGTCAAAGTAAAATTCTTAAGGAACTCACGAAGGTGCCTGATTTTCATGGTAGCTGACAGGAGCTGAGTTGTATTTAATAGTTTGTGACCAGGAAATCACACCGAACTGCTTATAGTTTGTTTTCGAAACGCTTCATTAAAATTTGGAAATCTTTCAGAACGAAAGAGATTCTTGTGGATCGTCGATTTTTCTGCTTAAAAAATCCTTGCTAGGATACTTAAGTAATTCATTACCATTAAAGAATTTTAGAGATTCTTCTATGTCAAAAGTATGAAAGAAAATTGTTGATCCAAGAGTGAACTTTTTTGCTCTTTTAGTAGTTAAACTCACCTTCTGCACTGGTCGATAGAACCTAGAAGCAACACGATTTCAGGAATTCTTAATAATTATTAATTTAATATTAGTCATTAAATTAGGCTATGGTCAAAATTTTCTAAAAAAGCATTATAGAATCTGCCATTCTATCAAAGTGGGATTACAACAGCCTCCCTGCATGCCGAAATCTCGGATATTAACACATACTTAAGCAACAAGCCTGCCTAGTTTAGATACTGCAGAAACATCTTGTGGGGAAAACGGCTCTTGGGTTGGACAGTGACAACAATAAAAAGGTTTAATGCATGTATTCAAAATGGTATACCTTCGCTCACACTAATCTAAGAAATTTGTGTGATAGTTTATTTAACGAAATGAAACTTAACGATAATATTAAATTTTGCCAAAACAAAAATGTTTCCTATAAAACGAGCCTAAAAAGGGTTAAAGCCACTTCAGATCAAATCACAAAAAATCTAGACGTGATGGTAGCAAACTCATATTCAGAAAATCATCTAGAATCGCTATCAATCCTTCAATATATTCGATCTTGTTTACTAGTGCTATTGTGGTTGATATCAATGCTTGAGACAATATCTTGTAAGAATTTCAACTAGAAGGGAGACATTATGACTGCTAGGCAGTCACACAGTAGTAGAGTTGAAGTTCTCTTTAGTCCAACTAAACCTAGAGATTTGACTGGTGCTGGATGTGGTGCAGCGGGTAGTGTGTCTTCCTGCTGCACAAGAGGTCGTGGGTTCGATTCCGCTCAGGGACATCTAATAAAACGTTTTTTCTTTACAAACACTACATAGCCGGTCACATTCACAAACTATTGGCGCCAGCTTTAAAGAAACTAGCCATGAAAAGCTTGTCAAAATTTCCCGTTCGGAAGTTAAAAGCACACAAGCCAAGCTCGGCTCTTTTGGGCTCTCATGTCAACTATAAGTGGCTTTTAAAGAGTGTCTATTTTAAGAAAAAAACCTGCATAGACTGTTACCTACTTAGCTTTTATAGTTGCACGCAGGACATTTTCTTAAATTGCAGGTACGAGTTGAAGTGACCAAATTGAATATCGACGCAGGAAACTCTCCCCAACAGTATTAAAACTTGAGTATATTGGAAGAGTTGTATTGGCTTACAACAAAATGATGGCTAGTTCGAATTATCAAACTTATTAAAATTTGTAGAGCATGCAAAATGGTTGAAGGTTAACTGTTCGAAAGGTCGTCGCTGAGTTTGTTTATATATTTACATATGCTTGTATTTATATACAATATTTTATTTTTATTTTTTGGGGCCATTCATCTTGGGACAAACAAGTCGCACAATAAATGTTTTGTAAAGCCAACACTTGAGAAAAAAATCACACCTTTTAGATGAAACTGCCTTACCGGTTTTTACTATTTGATTACTTTTTGTTGCTGTTGGTTTTTATTTTTTTGGGAATTTGGGTCGAGAAATCAGCCAAGAACTAAAAGCTTTTAGCTTATGACTAGTTTTCTTAGTGGTTTTTTTTTTGGTTCCGTAGTTTTGCTCAAATTGCATAATTAAATGCACGCAGACCTTAACTTGGTCAACTGCAACTCCAATTATGGTCAGACATTTGGCCATGCGGTTGCGTTTTCTTTTCGTTTTGAAACTGAAGGTGAAGCCAGCGGTTGAGAGCGCATGCCACTAGACCTTACCTCACCCTGCCAGTACAATTAACTGCCGTTTCAGTAGTTTTCTTAACTGACCTAGCGCACTGTTACTTTTTTCCAATGAAAGCCAGTCAATTTCTTTCCATCACAGTTTTACAATAAAAACTAGGCTAATCTTATCGATCAAGCTCATAAACATAATACAGCGAGTTCAAGCATAATCTGACCTACACCAATTACTTTTCCAATAATAAACAAATTGAAATTGTCATTCTAGCCTAGCTTTCTCTGTGGATTTGTAAAGAATTGGGGGGTAATGAAATCCAACTGGTAAACTTTCACTGGCTCACAAATATGCAGATGATGATTTTGGTTTTTTGTCTATAAATACCATCAGCTGACAGCTTATCTAGTGCCATTTACGCCCACTGACTAACAATTCGAGACTAGAATATAATGGATTCAAGGCTTGAAGAATAGTGTAATGGGTTGTTAAGAAAGTTTAGGTTACCTTTGCAAGTAAGAGAAGGGACAAAATGTTGTATATTTTTTTAATTTGCGCCTGGAAATACAATGACGCTCTCTGATCTCTGGAATGAACTTTCCAAGTTTTGCCATTTTCTAAATGAGTAGTCCAACTGATGTGCACATCTTTCCGATTCTAAAGGCAGAAACTAAGAACTAGTTCCCTGATCAATCATCATACATTTTCACTGATCTTTCTGCTGACCTCCAGTGCTACGGTATCAAGGTGGACAATTTGACGTATCATGGTAGAGGAGCGTGTATCGAGTAAATTTTTTCGTTGCCGATACGCGTATTTTGGTTCATGATGTGCACTTTATTTAAAAATATGCTTTATTTGATGGGTGATATATAATTCGTATAACTTGACAACTTTTATGCAATATTCATGAAACCCGGAGAGGCGCCAGTGTCGGGAACGCTTTTAACAAATTTTCTTTTATAGTCTTTGTTTAAAAATGGAGCATTCGTTCAACAGAAACTGTTTGTTGTATCTTTTTTTCTGATATCTGCTCAGCGTTTAATCCTTCTGCTGAACTCGGCCTATGTGGGTTGCACTTTAATATTGATGCCTCTATATGTTTCTTATTTATGTATCGTATGGCTTTACATACACTATCAATGGTATGACGAGCTTTGAAAATGAGTTTTAAGCTAATTAAACAATTAAACAATTAAAATTTCCATGCAGGTGAGTTTTCCAAAAATGTGAATATAATTTTAATGAAATTCTCATAAAGAGCTTTCAAAATGATTTTGAATCCAATCAATCGGATATAAAACAGTTTGTCGACAGTTTTCCGATATTCCAAAATTTTAAAAACTTAATCAATACCTTGTTAATAATTTGATTCAACAATTTTTCGTTCATTTTCCGACTTTGGGGTTATTTATCAACAATTTAAAATAAGGTTTTTCATATTTGTGTTTTATGTGTTTCCTTTAAAGTGAGTTTCGAGCTAAACGTTTGGGAAAAAACTTGACACCTTGATTTCACGCTATCCACCCATGAAGTTGAATTTCCCGGAAGATTGATATGGGGCCTTTATTGAAGTTTCCCTTTTTGAAAAGGAGTTTGAACCTGATCGGCTCTTGGTACTCACTTTCAGCATAACATTTGACTAATGTGGCCACAAATCAGGTTGAACTCTCTGATATATCGCTCATTTACTTCAACACTGTCCGAATTCACAATACGCATTTAAATTTCTCAATGTTTTCCAGTCAATAATAAAAAATATTTTATTTTTAAAATGATTATTCATGTTATACAAGACTATCAAGTTTTAACAAAAATTCGAAGAATCTTCGCATTTTATCGTATGCAGAATAACTGAGATAAGTCGCGTTTACGGGAACATTAAAGTGAACTTGTTATATAAAATACTGACATATTCTTATCTCACTCGAAGCCTACAAAAGATTTTAATATACAAATCTTATAAGGAATATTTTTCGATCATTAACTCAAAAACCATGTTTCTTAAGTTATAACAGTGTTGAAGTAAGTGAGCGAAACAAATTGCATCATTTAACATTTTTAATGGTGGTATTTGAAAAAATGTCCCTAGTATTCTTTAAGATTCCTCTTACAAAATTTCGTTAACGCATCATCTCCATGTTATGCTACCATTAATTTAGGTTATCGTTACTATTTGGCCTGGACAACAATCCAATAATCTTTAAATTTATCTACAAAAATTTTCCACTTGCTAATTATATTCTTTTTGTAGCGCACTTAAGTCACTTCGACGGATGGCTGACTACTGACTCTGTTTAATATTACTCAATTAGCACGTCTCATAAATATTGTTGATCTATTACAAAGTATCGGTAGGTTTCACTTGTATGATATATCGTGAAAGTTTCTCAATTGAAATTTTAGACAAGTGTAATAGTCAATCTGAAAATCACAAAAATGTATCATCATCTGATTTCTCTTATGAGTTTTTTGACAGCCACCTCAGAGTAAACTACAGCTTAAGGATCACCTGATTGTTATTTAGATGAGGTTATCGAACTTAACAAAACAACACAAACGGGGCCAAGTCGTGATGACTCACTTAGCCATCAACAATTGTCAACAATTTATAAACATAAACTTTTGTAATTTATTGAAACAAATTCTGTTTGGCTTTTACTCTCTTTTATTCTCTTGACATTTTGTGTTTCCTTATGGCTGCGCACGGCTTCTCAGTGGAAACCAGGCCAAAATAAAATGCCAAATTGCTTATCAAGAATTATGCGTAAGTAATTCAAAAAGATTTTGGAGCGTGTAGCTCACGTAATGGGCCGGTCTTTGACTGGCAGCGTTATTGTTACTCACACATCATAAAAAGCAAATTAAAATCATGCTCGTACGCTTATTTGTCTGTCCAGTGATTGATGTTGGCTTGACAATTGGTCGACAGATTTTTAAAGCAAAAATATACGTGTGTACTCAAATTGTATTTGGTTTCAACGTGAAACGTGCCTTGGAATGCATGGGTTTCAGAAGTGCGCCAAAACTTAAGCCAAAGAACAGTTAAGTGTCGGAAATGAGATGTTAAGTAACAAAATGTTACAAAAGAAATGCTGTAGTTATATGAACTTTGATAAATTTGTATTATTATTCATAGTTATACAGTAAATATCTCATATGAGTTTCAAGTATGAGATATCAATTATAGATAGAGAGCAAGGCCTTGCATTCGGTCAACGACCCGTCTCGAAGTAATTTAGGTCAGGGACGAATGGGACGAGGGAAACAGACCTTCGAGCGACCGCTGTATGTTCCCAAGGGTAAGGATCGGTATTAGCAGCAGGCTGAGGAGGTGGCGAGTAAACCTCAATTCGAGAGTTGTGTTAGCAAAAAGGGAATTGTGTTGGCATAAAAATATATATATTTTTAAAATACATATCTATATGTTATCTAGCGCAGTTGGGTGACTACAATAGCACCGGCCACGATATTTTCGGAGATCTTGTTGCCCACATTCTACCATCTCTCAGGTTCATGTGCTCAAGAGGCTTAATTTGTTTGAAAAGAAAAGAAAGAATTAACCACTCGGATAATCCTAAGCCGTGGGTACTGGCGACCTCTCCGCACTATTTCTTGGGAAGAGGAAAAGACACCGTGACTTTGTTCGGACCCGGTGGTGATTGAACTAGTGAGTGAAGTCACCAAACTTCTGCTCATAATGTGATCGGGACGATTAATTTAAAACGATTATTTACCGTTAAATAGTTCTATAATTCCCACATGCTTACCTAAAAATTTCAAGTTCATTCAGACATTTCCTGGAACTTCCTTTGTTCTAGCTCAAGCTTGTCAGAATCCGTTTCACAACAAAATATTCAAGCTCTCTCAGAACTTAAGGTGATAAAATCAAACTCTATATTAGAACGCTGATCTGCAAGTCCTAAGTACTGTTCTTTTATCATTTATGTGATTTGGATTGAAACCGCTTTTAAAAAGGTATTAACCAACTTAATGGACTTTTACTAACTTATACCCTTGTTCTTACCCTTCATTTCGGCTCAGACCTGAAACATAGCTGAATTAGCCCTGAAATGAAAGGGCTGGTCATGAATTCAGGCCCGCCCTTATATGAGTTTCAGCCATGATTTTAACATAGGCATGTCCTACTACGTCATGACCTCTGCTGATTTTAGGCATGATTTCAGGGCTGAACTCATGGGTGAGTTTCATGAGAAGTACTAAAACATGCCTGAATTCAGGCATGAAATTCAGCTATTTATACCTTTCAGGTCTAAATCAGACCTTAAAAATTCAGTACTGAAACGTAGAATTGCAGGGAAAGGTTAATCTAAATGACTTCATTCTATCGGAGTATTTTCTCATAGGAATTTTCTCCATGAGGAATGCTTCAGTCAGAGAATTAATAATGTCGTTGAAGGGGATTAGCTCAGTGGGAGGAGATTGTGGTTTATGAAAACTGCACACAGAGAAAAATATGACGTTCAAAAATCTTCACCAAATGTTCATGTTTACGGTCTGTTTTTTTCACAAAAAATGAATGGTGGTACTAAAAACAGAAAAAGTGTTCATAAAAAAATTCAATTTTTAATATTTTATAATCTTTAATTCTTATATACATTTAATTTTTCCATTTAAGAGTCTAAAAACCACCAGAGGGGAACGAGGAGGGCTAAAATGCCTATGGCATATCGTGAACAAATGTTTATAAATTTAGAAAAAGCGGGCTTAGTCGTGACCATAGTGTCATGATTTTGGTACATTTAGCATTGATTTTTATACCCGTTACTCGTAGAGTAAAAAGGGTATACTAAAGTCGTGCAAATGTATGTAACAGGCAGAAGGAAGAATCTCCGATATCATAAAGTATATATATTCTTCATCAGCATCAACAGCCGAGTCTATATAGCCATGTCCGTCTGTCCGTCCGTCCGTCCGTCCGTCTGTGTGAACACCTAGATCTCAGAGACTAGAAGAGCTAGAGCAATCAAATTTTATACGCAAGCTAGTATTGTCTGTAGGCAGATCAAGTTTGTTTCAAATTTTGGCCACGCACCCTCCCGCCCCCGCAATAAAATATATTGAATAACTCCCACAATTTTTAAGATATCGAGCTCAGATTTTGCAGTGAAGTCTATGTGGCCAATATCTACAATCTCACAAATTTTCAAAAGAATCGGATAATAAATGGCCGAGTTAAAAAAATGTTGAATACTTATCCGAGCTGAGCTGAGTAACGGGTATTTCGAAGTCGGGCAGGGCCGACTTTAACTTACGCTCTCGTTTTCTCTGTGTAGAGCCCAGACTAGAGGGAAACCGCCGAAATTGCAACAACCGGATCGGAAGTCCACATCTTATAGCTCCAATAGGAACGATCGGTCGAAGAACAAGTTTTAGTGAAAAAAAATGTTTTCAATGTTAACGAAACCAAACTTCGAATTGATTGGTTTTCTCTTTAATTTATCACAATTTTACTAATTTTTATGAAAATCGGACAATTATATGATAAAGCTCCCATACAAAAGAAAGGACTAGCAAATAGTCTTAGTAAGAAGCAGACAACGTTCAGGACGTTATGCGAACAAATGTTCATGAATATATCTAAAAGATGACAGTAGTCAACTTAAACGATAGCGTAATTTAAAGTCGGCGGTGCTCGACTTCGAAGTACCCGTTATGTAGGGCAATTAGTGTTCATGTGGCTCATACACTTTATGGGGTCGGAGATCCTTTCTTCAGCCTGTTACATACATTTGCACGACTTTAGTATACCCTTTATACTCTTCGAGTAACGGGTATAATTATAATTTAGGCACTGCTCCAGTAGCAGTAAAAACTCTGCCGTGAAATGGAAGGGCTGGTACTGAATTCATGGCATTCTTTATATGAGTTTCAGCCATGAATTTAACGTCCTAATGCTTTATGACTGATACACTCATAAAACATTCGCCCTGAAAACTAGAAATTCTCCTTTGAATTCCGTCCTAAGGCGATTCACCCTAAAATTAAGAAAAATATTTTTTCATTTATGGAAAACTTTCAAAGTTTCAGAAAAAATTTCCATAAATGTGAAAAAGTTTTCTTAATTTTAGGGTGAATCGCCTTAAGACGGATTTCATAGGAGAATTTCTAGTTTTCAGGGCGAATCGTTTTACCAGTGTACGTCATCATTACTGAAACGTAGAACTGTAGGACTGGTACAGAGAATGAAATCAAATTGTCGCAAGCCATTCCCTGACTATTGAAACATTTCGACCGGAATCGAAACGTGATCAAGTTTTCTTCGCCCCACCCATTTCAAAAAAGAGAACAGCGATAAAGTTTGCAATCAAAAGCGAATTAATCATTTATCCTGCAATCGTGAACCGCTTTTGAGGTCATCTATATCAATTTTGGCAAGTCGAAATTTCACTGGCCTTGTTAATTTTTAATGTTTGCGCCGAGTATGTTTATTGCATATTAAATAATTTACCTTGCTGATGCTTACACACCTACAAATATAAATTGATACTATTTGCCAATATTTTTTTGAACTCAAATTTCCATCTCGTTTGGCATGCAATGCACGATGATGCGCCATGTCAATGAAAAACTTTTGGGCGTATGGCCACCTAGTACCTTGGTGCCTCATTTGAATTGTGACTTATTTGTGTTTAGCTGTCCAAGTACTTGGCAACCATGCCACATTTATGGTTATTTATGCGGCCTTGCCAATGAAGCGAAGCGAAAGGCAATTGAATCAACATCCACATCCTCCAACTACTGCATTTTTCTCTGGGTTTCCGTTGGCTTTTCCTGCCCTCTGCGGGAGCGGCCCATTAAAAGGTAGCAAATTAAATAAATAAACTGTAGGCACTAGGCAAATTGCATTGTCGCTGATTTCTTCCTGTTGCGCAAATTGCGAGCTTCCTGCCGGGATAAATAGATTTTGAAAGAGGCAGCAAGATAAGCAGGTGTGCCAACTTATTTTTCACCCAAATTTTTCAATTTCGCCTAACCTTGGTATCGCACTGTTCTTTTCGTAGTTGTTGTTTCTTTTTTTAAATTAAGTTTAGTTTGCAGTTGCAATCAGTGACTTTTAATGAGCACACACTCACACACTGGCCGCTCGTTACTTAAAAGATATGACAGTTTGTACAATTAAAACGAACCTCCGCCGCAGTCTCGGACTCATCTTTCTCAAAAATGTATTAGGTAATTGTGTCTGCGGTACAAATTAACACTTGAAAGGCAATTTGTCGTCACTTTTTGTTTGGGGGCATTACACAAAACTATTCACTACAATGAGAAAGCAAGTCAACAAATAACAGTTACATGCGTTCAACTAACTTGAATACAAGATGTAGTAGTATTAGTAGATTATAATTTTAAACAATTAGTGGCATATGGGCATCTTAACTATAGTAGAATCGTGTACAGTATGCTAAAAATAAGCTGAAAATTAAATGGCGTTAACGCTTCAGAATTGTATTCTAAAACATACATTCCATTTTGGCTTTATTAGATGGAATGTACCGCGAATAATGGAAAGAAGTTGATTTTGACCAATTGCCCTAGATCAATCTGTTTCAAGCGAGTTCCAATAATACTTGTGTATGCATTGGATGATTTTGGTAAGTTTAGGTTCTAATAATGATAGATTTTCCAAAACCAGAACACAAAAAGGAAACATTGGGCGTTTTCAGCAGATAAATCCGACTTACGATTACTGATTAATGATTGACGATTTTACCTGCTGAATACAATGATTGCCGATTTCGATTGATAAATATGACAATCATGTTTGCTGAGATGGAATCATACAAAATCTATGATTGGTGAAACCGTTTATTGATTGCTCGTCCAACTGTTCACACCAAAACTGAAAACAGACTGACAAACTGACAGCGGCAAAAGCCCTTAAAAATTGTGCATTAAATGAGTTGACGAAATGTGCTAAAGCCAGAACATAGCCTAACTAAGCAGTCAGTGAAATTCAGCAGAGAATCATCAGCAATCGCAAATCGTAAACCAACTAGGTAATCGTAAATCGGATTTATCTGCTTTAAACGCCCATTGAATGAAATAAAAAGAAGCAATTTTGAAAGTGATTGTAAATCGACGATGTGCGATACCTTAAGAAATTATTCAAATGACACATCAGAAAATACATATCAAGAATTCATGTGCCTTTCAGATCTTTTGTTGCTTACTCAGCAAATAAACATACTGAAGAATCATTATAGCCTCATTTGTTTGCTCCTTTTGAATTGATTCTTTCCTTTTGACGACTATACAATTCAGCAAAAGGCTTTTTTCAAACTGTTTTGGATCTACGGTAATTCTGGATCCAAAATCGAGCATTTTTTTCCAGCTTTTTTGAATTACTTATATAAAAGAAGCCAGAAGATACAAAAAGTGCTGCCCTCACTGTTTCAGCAGGAGATGCCCACCATAAATACGAATATTTGATTTCCATAGAACTCGACTATCTTTCATCCAAACTTATCCATTCCGTCGGAGGATCGATAAATAATACTGCTTAAACTGCCATATGTCCAGGAAGTTCGAAACTTCCATTTATGAAAATACGGGAAGTATGAAGTTTTTTCTAAATCGCGGGGACGGGGAGGTCGTGGCAAAAACTGATAACCAACTTGATCTGCCTGCAAGTATAAGAAGACCTCTATCTTTTACCATCTCTGAGATCTGTGCGTTCAAACGGACAGAAAGAAGCACCAACTAGAATCACCACCAATCCTTCAATATACTGTACCTTGTTTCCTAGTCTTATTTAATGACACAAAGCAAAAAATTCATTGGACTTTAGAAAAATCTTGAACTGTTTTGGGAAACATATCCTAGGGCTGCAAACCGGTTCGGTGTCGAACCACTCAGGTATTTTCAAAGGATCAAACCTTAACAAGAGCAGAAAAATATTCGGTTTTAGAATATTAAGAATATAAAGGAATATATATTCTTGATCAGCATCCATAACCAAATTGATAGTAATAGACATGCACCGATCAAATAGGATCTTAATCCTAGAACTATTTCAACTCAATATTTTCTTCCGTTCTACCAAGTTTTGTACAAAAGAGATGGGCTTAAAACTTCAAGAATTTGGATCGCATTAGAACCTAGAACCTAGTTCTATATATTTCCGATTTGTCAACAAGGCTTTAAAGATACCATAGAGAACCGTCTCAACACAGGTTATATAATATGTTCAGACAATAACATCCTTGCTTGACCAAATTCGTTGTCCGGACAACCAATGTCTGCAATGTGTTTTTGGCAACTTCGAAACTGGAAAATAAGTTCCTCTAGACATGTGAAATAATTTCTTTGTATGCAATTTTTTATTTCAATTGTCTAGTTGTCAATCAACGCTTTGAATATTAATATGGATAACGGCGACAAACAGGAAAAACACTATTAAAACCATATTAAAACAAAAAGCTCTCGGCGGTCGACTACTACATGACCAGTATCATTGATTATACATATGTGATTACGTTCATTTACCTGCATTCGACTACGCACAAACAAATATTCGAGTATTTCCACATGATGGAGATTTCCCTCCCCCTTCTTTTAAAAAAAGGGGTTATTACTTTGGTGTCATACTAACTTCTACCCGTCAC
>JAWNNO010004329.1:0-128752 GCA_035044985.1 Lordiphosa fenestrarum
CCATTCAAAAAGCTCCCAAAATTTAATTTTAATGAACTGTTTCGTTCAAGCGAACAAGCATTCTATTGGCAAGGAAAGGATTAAAACGCGAGCACCACAGGTCATGAATTTATGTTTAAAATGTCTCTAGTTAAAAGTCTCTAATTGAAAATTTAAAGCGATCCGGAAAAAATAATATGCTGAAAACGACAGTAACGCAGGAATGTTCTTCGAGATGGAATACAATATTTGATATGCTGTTTTCTGTTCTCCCGGAATTTGGTTGCAATCGAAGACAAACTGGATAAAGCAAATGAATCATATTGTCTTATTGGCATACAAAAACATTTATTGACAGAATTCTCAAGTTCCTGGACCCATTTAAGAACGCAACATTGCAATTAGAGGGAGATCAAGAATGCACTATTCATTCAGTGCTATTAAATATGCATATTGTTAAAGAAAACATATTAAAGTTGCCAATCAAAAAAATTCGGTTTATGTTATCAAACTGTTTAGATGTCTTTAATTCTAAATAACATCTAAGTAAAGAGCACAAAATAGCAGCATTTTTATGGCCGGAATATAAGCAGCTACGATATCTAAACGAGGTTGAGCGTCAAGAGGTCTATAAGCTCGTCGAAGAAGAAATTGAGGTGATTTCAGCAGCCTTCAGATGAGACTGAAAATTTGATTGCTGCATATAAGCACATTAACACAGCAAACAGTCAATATTCCGAAAGAGTTATTAACGTGCAAATGGAGATGTACAAGTTGGCAAATTTTTCATAGAGAGGTATTTTGGACTGGTGGAAGATCCATGGAAAAAAATTTCCGATTCTTGAAAACTTAGCACGACACATTCTATTCATCCCAGCTCAGCAAACCGAGTGCTTGAAGACCGCAGAACCAATTTGAAAGGCGCAAATGTGGACTTAAATTAAATGATAATACAATAAAAATAACCCACACTCACATGTTAGATTTAATAAATGCTAAGGAAATAAAGAACAATCTCCCAAATCTTGCTCATCGAATTATTGAAGTTTCCATTTATCTGCAAGTTTGACAAAGGAGATGCTGAAATGTCTCCTCCTCTTCACACTTGCAGAAGTCGTTGTGGGCGACGCCCAAGAGTGCTGCAAGCCTACAGAAGAGGCAGTGACCCGTTAGGGCTCCGAACGGAAGTGAAATATTTGCTCTGGGCCATTTGGACCGCTTTTTATACTCTGTACCGTAGGTACATAGAGTATTATAAGTTTGTGCAAAAGTAAGTAACATCCAGAAGGAAGCATCTCCGACCCTATAAAGTACATATATTCTTGATCAGCATCAACAGCCGAGTCGATATAGCCATGTCCGTCTGTCTGTCCGTATGAACGCACAGATCTCAGAGATGGTAAAAGATAGAGGCTTAGCGTGAATGGGACATATGCTTCTTATGTCTGCAGGCAGATCAAGTTTATTTTCAATTTTTGCTACGCCCCCTCCTGCCCCCGCAATTCAGAAAAAACTTCATATCTCCCACAGTTTTACAGATAGATGGTTCGGTTCTTCTAGACATATTTAGTAATCAGGATAACTTATCAATCCGCGAAAGGAATGGTGAAGATCAGATGAACAGCTGTCGAGTATCAGTATCAGCGCTGCTTTCAGCTGCTACTGCAGCATCAAAAATTATGCTGAGCGTATAGTATAGGTACCGCCATGGATTCCACCAAAGATAAATGGAATAACACTAACACCAAAGAATAACGTTAACTACCTTGGAGCAGTAATCGATAGTAAACTGTCATGAAAGGGGAATGTGGAAGAAAGAGTGAAGAAGGCGACTAACGCACTATATGAATCCCAGAAGAAGCTGATGGAGAAGACCTCTTTACAGACGGCTCAAAGATGGACCTAGGAGTCGGGGCCGCCGTATACTGTGCAGAGCCAGAAATAAAGCTCTCATACAAACTGCCAAACCACTGCACCATATTCCAGGCGGAAGTCTTCGCAATAAGGAAAGCAGCTGAGTTGGCGGAAATTCACGCTCCATACAACCAAATAAATATCTACGTGGACAGCCAAGCGGCAATCAAGGTAATGCAAGGACACTCCATCAACTCCAGAAATGTCCTGGCGAGCAGGAAAGCGCTAGATTCCCTCAGCATCTCCAGAAAGGTGCAAATCTACTGGATTCCCAGCCACCGGGGCATCGACGGAAACGAGATGGCAGACAGTCTTGCAAAAGCCGGAGTCGCACTCGGCAAGAAGAAACACTAAACATACCTATCTCCATACAGACGCTTCATAGCAAGATGGAAGAGATAGCAGAGAATGAAGCTGAGGTAAGGTGGGAAAACACCAGAGGATGCAGAATCTCTAAAATTATGTGCAAGACAAGGGACAAAAAACTTACGCACTATCTGCTACAGCTCCAGAGAAGAGACTGTAGACTGCTCATTGGCATACTAACGGGACACTGCCCAGCAACCGCTCATGCGATAAAGCTAGGCATAACAACAGAGGACACCTGTAGGAAATGTATGGAACCCGGAGTCGCAGAAACTCTAGAACATCTAATTTGCGGCTGCCCAGCAATTGCCACGACAAGATTACAAATTCTGCACACCCCACGGTTCTCTTCTTTGGAGGAAGCGGCCAAGAGGCCCCCAAAACAGTTATTGGCATTTGCCAAAACGTCAAGAATCCTCCTGGACTTCTAAGCCAAACGTACCCAAATAATCACCCGGCCTCATTAAGCACCCTAAGGTCTATGTGTGACCCCATCTGGGGTCAGCCGGAACTACCTACCTACCTACCTATAGTTTCGTTGGTACAGAGTATGCTATAGTCGGGCTTGACCGATCCAGACCGAACTTTTGATCATAACTTGACAACCGTTCCGCCGATCTTCCCCATTCCTTCGGCGGATCGATAAATAATGTTGAAAAGTCTGGAAGGTAGGTACCATCAATCTTTAAAACTGTGGAAGATATGACGTTTTTTCAAAATTTCAAAAAAACTTCATCTGCCTGCAGGTATAAGAAGTTTTTCTCCCTTACACGTCAAACCTATATCTCTTAGTTTCTCTGAGATTTGCGCTTTTATGCGGTCAGACAGACGAACAGACGGACATGGCTATATCGACTTGGCTGTTCATGCTGATAAAGAATATATGTATATACTTTATGGAGTCGGAGATACTTCCTTCTGGCTATTACATACAATTGCGCAAACTTAATACTCTGTGTACCAGAGAACTGCAAAAATAATATTTTTCTTGATTTCATCATACACAACAATTCCCGCTTTCAATTAATCAATTAACAAAGCATGCCGATAAGTTAACTCGTTGTGATACCAGCGAACGCTTCAATCGGTTGAGTATGAGCGTTTGAGCCGACAATGATTGTGTTCATTTATTCATTCATACTCAGCCTTAAGCTAGGTACGGAGACGCTGGGAATTTACGCGCAGCGAGAATTGTTTCATAATTCTCAGAGCGGCCTCTGAGACTTTAGGGTGTCCACAAAACAGCAAAATGTCACTGAATCTGAAACGGTCACCCTGCACTGGTCAGCTGTTGTTTGTTTACATAAAAAGCGTGCTTAGGAAAATTGAATCTTTCTGTGGAAATGTAAACTGGAAGACTCTTTGATGAATGCAGAGGCTTTTGGGAATGCCATGGTTGTTTTTATGAAGTCATTTTGCGTGGCGCTGGAGGAGGATGAAGTGAATGGACGCAGGAGACGACAACTGTCATTTTTCGATAGCTTGATGGTTTTGTACTTGTAGTTAAGATGGCTTGCGATTTTACCGCTTTGATTGGCGACACGTTTTCGTCATCCGAAAAGTTCGGTTGGTCAACTTGAAAGACAGTTTAACCGAAATTTTGTGTCTCATGATATATGTGTTATAGCCGGAGGAACAAACTTAAACGCCGCTCATCCATCGGTCAGCTTTAACCACGAGGTCAGACCCTATGTAATTATAGATATTTTGTATCGATACACAAACAGCGGGCCGCACACTTGCTTTGTTTATTTTATTATTTCCGGCAGCACAAAATGTTTATGAATAAACAAATTTTTCAGCTCCACGGAATGGAATTGCAATTCGAAGAGGCAGAGAATCAAAGAAATAGTGCAAGAAAGTACAGAGAGGGGCCTAAATATTTCACTGATATGGATGATACCTTTGTTCAACGATGCAGGTTGACAACCTCTGGGCCTTTTTGCACTTTCACTCTTCATCGCAACAGCTTTTAATCAACTTTTGCGTAAAACAATGACCAGCAAAAACCAATCGCATTAAGAAACAAACAAATCAAACCGAGTCAGCTGTGTACTCGTTCGGTTAAGCAAACAGTATATGGTCACCCTGAAGCAGCGATAGGCTTTTATCGATATCAGGCGAAACTGCTGCTGAGAAAAGCATATAACTTGACAACATGTATTGTATTTTCTTTGCTATTTTTTAGGGCTTTAGGGAATCAGAATCAGAAAAGAAATTTATTTATTAGTTTTGTTCACCTTACGTCCTTGTCTGGGGATCGAACTCGGGACCTTTTGCACTTCATACGATTGGAACGGAGTCTAATCGTACTCCACCGTCGAATACGAGTGTGATTACACGCCGCATAGCCTTCTTCAATATTTCACTACGTTGATTGAATTTGTGATAAGTGACACTCTTTGTGACTTCTTCATCACATTTTCTTTAAATTACATGCTATATTTTCGAAATAGTTTAAAAATAATATTGCTTGACAAAATATCAAATTAATCAGCTTTTATCACATTGATATTGAACTTATTCTTTTTTCTGCTAAGGCTTAGCCGTAGAAAACACACAAAACAAAATACATTAAGTTCTAAAGAATGTTTAAAACAGTAAGCATTGTTTTTTTTTAATGTGTGATTTATGAATTTTCAAAATGTTTTGAACACTGTTCTTTAAAATAAATGTCAGTAAAATAAACATTGATAAATAACAGTAGGCATTTTAAACCATCATAATAAAATTCTAAAGCTAAGTTGACACTGGCAAATTAGTTCACACAAACTGTCATGCTGGAGTTTGTCTGATTTGTGTTCTAATTTGTCAAGATTTTCACACACATGCCAAATTAATTTGCAAATTGGTTTGTCGGAACTTCAAAAGTTTGCAGTGAATTTTAGTGTTCAGACTCGCAAACTGCATCGTTGCTGCCCTAACTTCTCTGAAAAAACAAGAAAGAAAGTCGGTCAAGCCCGACTATAACATATTCTGTACAAACAAAATTATACGCTCAGCATAAATTATGATGCTGCAGTAGCAGCTGAAAGCAACGCTGCTACTGCGCTGCAGCAGCGCACAGTCTTTTGATCATAACTCGACAGCCGTTCATCCGATCTTCACCATTCCTTTTGCGGAATGATAAGTTATCCTGGTTACTAAATATGTCTAGGAACGAACCATCTATCTTTAAAACTGTGGGAGATATGACGATTTTTTTTTTTAAGTTGCGGGGGCGGGAGGGGGCGTGGCCAAAATTTAAAATAAACTTGATCTGCCTGCACACATAAGAAGCATATGTCCCATACATGTGAAACCTATATTTCTTACCATTTTTGAGATCTGTGCGTTCATACTGATGAATTTTATTGAAGTCTAATTTACTTTTTAAATCGTAAGACAGAGTTCCCCAAGAAGAGCAGCTCTCTGTTTGTCTCTGACACCCACTGATGAATTATTTCGGCAATCATTCGGTTTGAATTGCCGGAAGTGTAAGGCCCCCCGGGGCTTGGCTGGCGAACACTGTTGTAAATGTAAAAGCAACGTAAGTGCATAAACCAAGACACACGCAATGGTGTTTGAAAATAACCGATAGTGAGCACCATTAATAGTCTTGAAAATCGATAACAGTAAAAGTCGAACCTGCCAAATATCAAGGATAAGGGAGCTAAAAGAGAAATCTTTCAAAACTGGAGCGACTGATTAGACCATGATGGCCAATGGGCTCTAGAGGATCGAATGACGCTTCGTTAATGTAAAATCTGCCTCATTGCGGCAGTTATAAACAGGGACGGAAACAGTTATAACTTATATTATAAAAGTACACACTTAATAGTTATTTAAAAACTTTTATTTTATTACTCCTAAGAATACAGTTATTGAGGAATTTAATTTTTTTTCTCAGTAAATAATAATTATTAAAGAGTTTTATTTTTTGAATCGGAGAATACTAGTTATTCAAGAGTTTTATATTATTACTCACAAAATAACTGTTTTTAAAGACTTTTATTATAAATGTCATTTAATAACAGTTTTTTAAAGACTTATATAAAAAACTCAGTTGATAATAATTATTAAAGACTTTTATTTTAAACCTCAGAAAATAAAAGTTATCGAAAGACTTTTATTATAAAATTATGTAAATAAAACTCAGTCAGAGACATTAATTTTAGTATAACAAAATAAAAGTCTATTTGACTTAGCTTCAGCATTTTCTGCGCTGCGTGAATGATCTATGTAAGATACGCAAGGAAAAGCCTATATATGTATTTTATTTTAACTATATTTTGTACCAGAGATCTATCATTGACCGATAAAAATGTGATTTTTGCTAACATTCACCGACTTCCAATCTTTAGACCGATTATGCAATGGCTACTTTATAAGTAAACAAGCTGACCCGGCAAACGGCATAGATTATATGATATGAATGATCTATGATTCTCGTGCAAAATGCTGAAGCTAAATCAAATATACTTTTATTTTGTTATACTAAAATTAATGTCTCTGACTGAGTTTTATTTACATAATTTTATAATAAAAGTCTTTCGATAACTTTTATTTTCTGAGGTTTAAAATAAAAGTCTTTAATAATTATTATCAACTGAGTTTATTATATAAGTCTTTAAAAAATAGTTATTAAATGACATTTATTATAAAACTCTTTTAAAAACAGTTATTTTGTGAGTAATAATATAAAACTCTTAAATAACTAGTATTCTCCGATTCAAAAAATAAAACTATTTAATAATTATTATTTACTGAGTATTAAAATAAAAATAAAAAATAACTGTTAATGTTGACCATTACATTAAAACTCAGCCAATAAAACTTTATTGCTAATATCGAGGACGCAAGGAAAAACTAATATTTTCGTGCATTTAGAATAATTTTAGGAAATTTGCTTTATAGTTTTATTCGTATAAGATTTTTATGAAAATAAGTGTTATTTTCCGTCCCTGGTTATAAATACCGTATCGCCCGGGCGACGCACAATGGCCGGACTCGCGAATTTGGTGTATAGAATTTCATATGTCAATTTTATGAACCTGTAAAAGCCAAACGGAAATACCGATTAGAAATTTTTTTATTTTTAATAGATGCATCAATTCTTAATGTAAATACATTAAAAAACTTTATTACTTCTAAGTTTAATGTTCACCATTCCCGTCTTAGGTGTACACTATTTTTGGTTGAGTTTTGGTCAGTGTTTTGGTCACTGTTTCGGTCAGTGTTTTGGTCACTGTTTCGGTCACTGTTTTGGTCACTGTTTCGGTCGCTGTTTCGGTCACTGTTCTGGTCAATGTTTCGGTATCTGTTTGGGTCACAGTTTTGGTCACTGTTATTATCACTGATTTTGGTCACTGTTCTGGTCAATGTTCAGTCACTGTTTTGGTCACGGGTTCGGTCACTGGTTCTGTCACTGTTTTGGTCACTGTTTCGGTCAATGTTATGGTCACTGTTTTGGTCACTGTTTTTGTCACTGTTTTTGTCACCTCTAATCCACCACCACCACCCACCCGCTCACAACCCACCTGCTACTATCTCATTTATGCATGGACCAAAGCTGAGGACTTTGCAATGTCAAAAGCGTAGCCAAAGAAATCTGTCGCAAAGACAATCGTTTTCTGGATTCGCCCCCCAGTCGACCGTCCGTTAAAGAACTTCGCTCTAAAAAACAAATAACTATGCACAGACCCAAGGGGTCCAAAAAGTAGAGCTTCTCTCAATCTCTTAGCTTGTGTGCTTCTAATTTTCGCACGATTTCCTAATGACCACCAAAAATTGATTGGATGATAAATAAAAGAGCAGACAATTGTTAAAGTTAAATCATCGTGCACCAGTCGGTCGTTAAACACAATCAATGATCATAAAAACCTATTAATTTTAACAAGAAAGAAAGTCGGTCAAGCCCGACTATAACATACTCTGTACCAAGAAATTTTGTCTTTTGATCATAACTCGAAAACCGTTCATCCGATCTTCTTCATTCCTTTGGCGGATCGATAAGTTATTCTAATAACTAAATATGTCAAGAAGGAACAAGCCATCTATCTTCAAAACTGTGGGAGATATAACGTTTTTTCTAAATTGCGGGGGCGGGAGGGGGCGTGGCCAAAATTGAAAACAAACTTGATCTGCCTGCAGACATAAGAAGCATATGTCCCATACACGTCAAACCTCTATCTGTTACCATCTCTGAGATCTGTGCGTTCATACGGACAGACAGACGGACGGACAGACGGACAGACGGACATGGCTATATCGACTCGGCTGTTGATGCTGATCAAGAATATATATACAGTATGGGGTCGGAGATGCTTCCTTCTGGATGTTACATACTTTTGCACAAACTTATAATACTCTATGTACCTACGGCACAGAGTATAAAAAGATAGTTAGCCACGGAGCTTTCATATGATTCATTCATCATTCTAAGGGAATGATCTCCATCATTTATGTTCATTTGAAACTTTATTGACTGTTTAAAAAAGAACATTAGGAAAACGAAATCTGAAACGCTGCCGCCTTGCATTGATGTTGACTGGCTTATTTGAGTATTATTACCATTGCGACCGGCTGCTCATCTGCCGTTAACCACTTTGCAACTTGGCCACTGTCCAGTAGATTCTGCTCATGACACAACATAACTAGCCTTCCTTCTTCCACAGGCGGTGTCTCCTCTCTCTTTCTCGGGTTCACTCGGACTATATCAATTGTCAGTTGTCGCACATCGCATGCCAGACAGTCACACGGCACATTAATAAGTTCACTTACACTTCCAGGCCAGACAACATTATTCATGCCTTCATGACATAATTACATTTTGAATTGCTTTTACGACCAAGCTCGACTTTCGTTCGTTCGTTTCATTTGGTTCCTTAACGGTCTGTTAGGCAGTTTTGTTAATGACAAATGAAAACATTTTCCTGACATTTGCGTGGCAGCGGCAGCAACAGCAACAAGCTGAACTGGACTTGTGCTTCACTTCAATTGTGTTTAATTAACATTGTGTGATGTGCCGGCAGCGAAGAAGTTTACTGTGTTAAATGCTCATTTTTCAAACGGCATATGCCCTGGGGTGGAGAAGTTTGCGCTTTGCTAAATTTCGCTAGAAATTACATTTCATGCAGCCAATTAAATAAACATCAATTATATTACATCTTTATAAACGGAAAACCATCCCCCACTTTCAGCCCCTAAATTCAATTTCGAGAAGAACAATTAACACTCTAAATACCAATCGGCCGAGTTTATTTATCGTTTGTCCTCTTGCCATCTTCCCAAATTCCTTGCCGAAGATCTCTGGCTTATTTTAATTTTTCATATGTTCACTCCCCGCGTTGCTGTCACAAATATTTACCTTTTTAATTAATTGGTTTTTGCTTAAGAAAGCAGCCGAAGCAGCAGGCGATGTAAGACAAATCCGGCAGGACCCTCAGGCCCTTTGACCTTCGTGGAGTGTGCAGAGCTGCTATTGCCCAAATTAAATATTTAAATGTGTAAAAAGAACCAAAAATGTTTTCGCAGTTTTTATTTGCCCACACACATTTCGGTAAATATTGATAAGACTCAAATGAAATCGCATACAAAATGGCCCATGTCAGAGTGGAAATATTTTGTATATTTTGTGTAATTTGAAATAATAACAAAATCAATAAATGCGCCACAGCGGCGACTTGTCCATAAAGTAGATTCGGAATAGCCACAATTGCTGGCGATTTATCTTGATTGTGCGCCAGTCACGGCAATGGGCCATAATAAACATTTTAAAGAAATTGAAAAACGCAAATTGACATTCAATGGCAATTGACGAGGACAGAGAGTCCCCAGGGCAGAGCATGGCAAATTTGGATTAAAATTGTCAAGTGGGCTTATTTGTATTTTAAAGTGAGTTTTGGAATATGGCAGTGAGTGGCTAATGATTGTGGACGTGGGGCAGGCTTTTAGCTAGCGCGGAAGCGGGTACTTAAGCTCAACCATTGACAATTACCCAGGGGTCTGAGCGAATCAATTTGGTCATCAATTTCAAGGAAACATTCATTGCATTTAATTGTCAATCAACTTTAGGTGTTAGTGCCGAAAAGAACACTACAGTTTACTGCACCAAGTCAAACGTGCTAGCTAAAGCTATGTTCACACGGGCAAATTAGTTTGTCGATAATGACGAAAGTTTGTCAAAATCAGGGTTCGTAAAATGCACAAATGATATTTTTCAGTCATGATAATTTACATTAATGAAAATAATTTTTATTTTCACACGTGTAAATAACATTTTTTTTCAGAAGAAAAATATTATTTTTTTCATGAAACTAACACGAACATTTTTCACACGCATGATTCTATCACGCGTGTGAGAAATTTTTGCAGCCTTCTGTAAAATAAAAATGCGAGCAAATTTTTTTCACAAAATTTCTCACACGCGTGTAAAAAATTTTCAGAATATTTATACTCTGTACCGAAGGTACATAGAGTATTATAAGTTTGTGCAAAAGTATGTAACATCCAGAAGTAAGCATCTCCAACCCCATAAAGTATATATATTCTTGATCAGCATCAACAGCCGAGTCGATATAGCCATGTCCGTCTGTCCGTCCGTCCGTCTGTCCGTCTGTCTGTCCGTATGAACGCACAGATCTCAGAGATGGCAAGGATAGAGGACATGTATGGGACATATGCTTCTTATGTCTGCAGGCAGATCAAGTTTGTTTTCAATTTTGGCCACGCCCCCTCCCGCCCCCGCAATTTAGAAAAAACGTCATATCTCCCACAGTTTTGAAGATAGATGGCTTGTTCCTTCTGGTGATATTTAGTTATTAGGATAACTTATCGATCCGCCAAAGAAATGAAGAAGATCGGATGAACGGTTTTCGAGTTATGATCAAAAGACAAATTTTCTTGGTACAGAGTATGTTATAGTCGGGCTTGACCGACTTTCTTTCTTGTTTTTTCACTGCATTGGTGTTGGTGTGTATATGAGAGTCGGCTGTGTGTCGTATTCTCGTGCGCGGCTGCGGCTCGGCCAGGCACACTGAGCTGACAAACGGGGGTGGAAAATTTTAAGACGCGAGTGCCTGTGCCTGAGGGCCATACAAATTGCGATCGGCTGCGTTCTGACCAATCAATGAGCTGTCAGGAACTGCATTTTTCTGCGGTCTCCGCTAATATCCATTTTTAGGCACAGTTTACGACTTTTTACTTTATCAGCAATGGAGTCGCGCGACAGTGCCTGTCCCTTTTATATGGGGGTCATAAAAATTCGAGATCCGCTGTATTTGCAATGACCTGCCAACCATCAATGGGCTGCGAATCAAAATAGGTACGAGCTTACCCTTTTAAAAAAGGGATAAATGCATTTGCCATAGGTACGTGTGCGTATTTTTCATTGGATTGATGTATGTGTATTCCATTGCCCTAGCAAATTTTCTATTTCTATTATTTCCAGCTAACTTTATCAAAATCTGATATACTCAGATTATATTGAATAATTTTCTCCAGTTGTTTGTATTTGTTTTATTCGTAGTTAATACAGTTTAATACATTTTCATTTAGCTTAACAATTAAAATATTTTCTAAAGTATCTGGATTTAATCTAGTTCGCAGCCTTGTAAATACATAAGGCAGTGCACTAAATGCTCGCTCCACGGACACTTGAGTTGCTGGCACAGCCAGTGCGATTTCTGCTATTTTCCCCAACATTGGCTCTCTATATTTAAGCGACTTCCAGTACAGAGTTATATTTTCCTCTATGTCCAGTCTATCGCCGTACTGCAAATTGTTAATTTTGCTTTCCACTGAGTTCATATCAAGTGGCGCACATAGCATAAAATCATTTTTTAGAAGACTATATCTGCTTCTGGCCGAAGTGCTTGGGGCTTCTTCACTCAATGTCTCAATACCTTCAATGTGTTTTATGTAGTCATATATGGAAAGCAATTTTTTCTGAAATATGATGACTGATCAGTACTTATAAACAATGAAATTATAAACGCTTTAACACATACCGTAGCAATTTGTTTTTTTTCCTCGCTTAATATGGATGAGCCTTTAAAAGTGAATCGAGGGTCCAGATATATAGCAGCAAGAAAAGCATAATTTTCCATAAGACTGGCCTTTCGTGAATCCAGGGCCGAATGTAATTTCTTAGCCAGTGGATACTCTTGACCTAAGTGGAAAAGCTGGGCTTCGCAAAGCAGCCATTCGCGGTAAAAATCACCCATCACCATATCTTCTGTTTGAAGCATTGTTGTGCAGTCTGCGATAGGCTGAAAAGAGAAACAAAACTCTTCAACGAAGGACCAGTTGATAGAAGATGGAATAAGATGTTGTGCCTTACTCTTTAATGATTTTAGAGACTCCATCATTTTGAATAAAGAGCTCCATCGAGTGTTGTTATCAAGCACGGGCAATGTCTCATTCTGTCTGCGCAGTTCCGTACGTAGTTTTTTGACATGTTTCCGGCAGTCTTCCAATTCCGCATCAATAGTCCTAATCACATCCCAAGATGCCAGTTGAAGTGTATGTGCAGCGCAATGAACAACACTCAACGAAGACCTAATGTGTTCGTCAATTTCCTCAAAGTTGTCGGTTTCTTCATCAGGCAGCATTCCAACATCTTCATATTCCTGTAGAAGTTTTGATGTTTTTACAACATTGGCGCCATTGCCCGTTGTCATTGAGTAAATTTGCTCAATATTAATATTGAACTTACTCAAGCACTGAAGAACCTCCAACTTCAGGTTTTGGGCTGTATGTCGTCCAATGAGCTGCACCATTCCTATAGTGTAGACTTCGATTTTGAAATCTTCCATAATCTGTATATTTAATCCCATTATGCTGCGGTCATTGCGCGATGCTACATCCATCTTAAGGCATACCATTCTACCAGTCACCTTGGCAGCAATGGCGCTGCAGACTTTCCCCGCGGTTTCCTGTAGATGCGTTACAATATTTCTGGAATTAAATTTACGAGAATATCCATTTGTCCAAGGTTGCAAGAGTTCCTGAAACCGATCATTGTCAAATATCCTAAAGGGCAAAGAGACCACGGACACCAAATAGGCTATTGTCTTCAAATATTCGTTTTGTGACAAGTTAAGGCAGACCGATGTTTTGGCTCTCTTTGGGGCAGGTTGCATCTGGATTCCGTCCACTTCTTGAGGTTCCTTGTCGTGTACTAATTTGTAATGCCGCCTTATATTTCCCGATAACTTGGAGAGACGTTTCTTGCAGACTAGGCAAGACACGATGTTGTCGTCTTCCGTTGGCTCTACCATAGCTTCAGTGTTGAACTTTCTTGTCCTTCCCATTATTAATATCACTTTTAATTCAAAACTGTAAAGCATACGAACACTTTGCAAGATGTTTTAAAACTAAATTCTGAGCGCATTGTGATGTTATGATTACACCTTCGGATGCGATAGATAGAGGATAGAGCAGGTATCGTGAACTTGACTTCAAAATTACTTACTAGGTCAATGGAAAATACCCCTCCCGAAACACGCACACGTACCTATGGGAAATGCATTTATCCCTTTTTTAAAAGGGTAAGCTCGTACCTATTTTGATTCGCAGCCCATTGATGGTTGGCAGGTCATTGCAAATACAGCGGATCTCGAATTTTTATGACCCCCATATAAAAGGGACAGGCACTGTCGCGCGACTCCATTGCTGATAAAGTAAAAAGTCGTAAACTGTGCCTAAAAATGGATATTAGCGGAGACCGCAGAAAAATGCAGTTCCTGACAGCTCATTGATTGGTCAGAACGCAGCCGATCGCAATTTTTATGGCCCTCAGCCACAGGCACTCGCGTCTTAAAATTTTCCACCCCCGTTTGTCAGCTCAGTGTGCCTGGCCGAGCCGCAGCCGCGCACGAGAATACGACACACAGCCGACTCTCATATACACACCAACACCAATGCAGTGAAAAAAATATTCTGAAAATTTTTTACACGCGTGTGAGAAATTTTGTGAAAAAAATTTGCTCGCATTTTTTTTTACAGAAGGCTGCAAAAATTTCTCACACGCGTGATAGAATCATGCGTGAGAAAAATGTTCGTGTTAGTTTCATGAAAAAAATAATTATTTTCTTCTGAAAAAAAATGTTATTTACACGTGTGAAAATAAAAAATTTTTTACACACTGTATTTTTTCATTGTGTTAATTTTTCTCGTGTTAAAAATAATGTGTGTTAATTTACGAACCCTGGTCAAAATTAGTTTGACTTGTGTCTAACCGCGAAAATAATGGTGCAGCCAAACTCTTATGTCAAACGACTTGCCGAGTTTGCACAGTCAAGTTTTCGACAAATTTGCGTGCTGTCTGAACACAATGTGAAAGCTCTCTTGCAAACTGTTATCGCATTTGCCGAGTTTGTTCTTACAAGGCAAATGTAAGAACAAACTATGTCTAATTTGTGATGCTTGTTTGAGTAATTAAAATTGCTTGGACGTTCGGAAAAAAATTTTAATATTTCGTTTGGATAAGTAGTAGCAAAATCATGTAAAAATAAGTACATGCATGTGGTGTCACTGAGCCGCCTTTGGCAAATCTGTCCGCCCTTCAGTTTTCGGATAGTTTGCTCAACAAATTAACTCCAGCAGCAGCCTGCAGTGCAGAAAGACCTGCAACGGAGTGGTTGCTTGCCCGGGCCAACTAGGATAAAAATGACTTGGAATAATTTTGGGTGTTATAAAATAGATAAATATCCATTTTTAGTGTTAGGGAATTAAATAAAATACGAATCAGTTTTTTTTGGTTTTAAATTCACATAACGCTTATTTGTACACAACTAACAGCTGGGGAAAGGTGTGACAGTACCTTCACACAATACCAAATGTTGAATTTTTGGCGGTTTTGACATTTTTTTGGCTATCTCAGCACACTATTTCGTTTTTACGATCCACTCTTGCAATAAATGACTTTTTCGTGCGCCCTAACTGTTTGGCGTTCTCCGTACCTTGCTTAAAGCATGAAATGAGACATGGGACGTCCTGAAATGATTCTTGAATTTGTCCATTCTGTAATGTTTTACTGTCACTTCGAAAAACAATTGGGAGCGTAAGCGGGGCAGTTTCTATTTGAAGAGACGGCTTTCCAAACTTTCCTCCTCCGCAACAACTAGCAAAGCCCTCAGCGCCATGCACGAGTTTCCGTGAGCTACTTGAGAAACCACGCCCTCTGCCAATTAATTTGTTAAAAACAAACACGTTTCCATGCTCATTTTGTTTTAATAAGTAGACAATACTAGCTTACGTATAAAATTTGGTTGCTCTAGCTCGTCTAGTCTCTGAGATCTAGGTTAGGGTTGTCGATATTTTATCGAAATATTAATATTTTTGTTTGACGATAAGAGTTATTCCGATATGATATTTATTGTGCCGATATATTGATATATCGATGTTTTTAACAACTAACCATTAAACTTAAAATCTTAAAATGTGTTAGACGGGGCTTATATTTTTGTTAGCATTTAAAAACCTGCTATATAAGCGCTCCAAGTCAAAATCTATATTGTTGAATAAAGAAAAGTGCAATGTGAAATCAGTGGTTGCCCTAGAAACCGACAGCGACCATTAAAACGGTGTTTGACCAACAAACAATAGTGGAGTACTTTTAATCCAGAGCAACTGGTTTTGTTAAAATCGTTCAAACCATTATTTTGAAAAAGTTAGCGCCAATCAAACTGTTATTTATACAATATATGCAATATTTGAAGAATTAATCTTTCTGTTTAGATTATCCAGTAAGCAAAATCGGTTAGTCTTTAAGCTCTGCACTCTGAAAATCAAAAAATGTATTTGGTCACAGGTTTAAATACATAAATTACAAAATTTAGCTTTTTCTTTGATAATTGAAAGTGATTCTAATTTTGTGAAGTGTTGTGTCAAAAGAACGAGAAAGAAATGAAAAGAGTTATTGACTACTTAGTTACTTTGAAAGTATAGTCTGACCTAAGAAAAATAGTTTAATCGTTAAGTTATGCTATTGGAAAGATCCGATGGAACGAAAACTTGCACTGGTCATTAGTGGTCTTATAGACGTAGACGTTCTGTGATATCTTTTTCTGGTTTGTGTAAGCTTTAGAAAACGTTCTGTAATATCTATTCCTGGTTTGTGTATGCTTTAGAAAACAACGATATTATCGATATATCGATGTTTTTGGTCTCGATATATCAAATATCGATATTGAAAATCTAGATTTTTAATGTTATCGATATTGATATTTTGAGATATATCGACAACCCTAATCTAGGTGTTCATACAGACGGACGGACGGACAGACGGACATGGCTATATCGACTCGGCTGTTGATGCTGATGAAGAATATATATACTTTATGATATCGGAGATGCTTCCTTGTGCCTGTTACATACATTTGCACGACTTTAGCATACCCTTTTTATACTCTGTACCGAAGGTACATAGAGTATTATAAGTTTGTGCAAAAGTATGTAACAGGCAGAAGGAAGCATCTCCGACCCCATAAAGTATATATATTCTTGATCAGCATCAACAGCCGAGTCGATATAGCCGTGTCCGTCTGTCCGTCCGTCTGTCTGTCCATATGAACGCACAGATCTCAGAGATGGTAAGAGATAGAGGTTTGACATGTATGGGACATATGCTTCTTATGTCTGCAGGCAGATCAAGTTTATTTTCAATTTTGGCCACGCCCCCTCCCGCCCCCGCAATTTAGAAAAGACGTTATATCTTTCACAGTTTTGAAGATAGATGGCTTGTTCCTTCTGGACATATTTAGTTATTAGGATAACTTATCGATCCGCCAAAGGAATGAAGAAGCCGGATGAACGGTTTTCGAGTTATGATCAAAAGACAAATTTTCTTGGTACAGAGTATGTTATAGTCGGGCTTGACCGACTTTCTTTCTTGTTACTCTACGAGTAACGGGTATAAAAATTTGAATTTGCACTGACAAATTTAATGCCAATGAAAATTGTGCATTATCAATAGACAGCGGATTTTGCATATTTTCAAACAGATTTTCATCCAAGTAAGCCAAAATAAATGTGCACAACACCATGTGATGTGGTGACTTCTTACGTTAATAAAATTCCATATATTCTGGACTTAATTCCAATATGACTTAAATAATTATTTAATTTATTGGAAGGTCAGCAAAAGACGAAATGATGTGAAAAAAAACTTGTTAAATGCATGTTTTTTCGAGTCTACTAGGATTCAAATCTGTTAAAAAAAATGCAAAATCCGCTGTCTAATTATCAATTAGCATTACCAATTAATAATGCTAATTCAAGAAAATAATGCCAGCGGCACAACGCTGGTATTTAATACTGTGACCAAGTACATTCTTTTATTTTCAGAGTACAGAGCTTAAAGACTAACATAATTTGCTTACTGGATAATCTCAAAAGAAAGATTAATTCTTCATATATTGGTGCTAACTTTTTAAAAATAGTGGTTTGAAAACGATTTTAACAAAACCTGTTGCTCTGGATCAAAAGTACTCCATTATTGTTTGTTGGTCAAACTCCTTTTTATGGTCGCTGTCGGTTTCTAGTGCAACCACACATTGAACTTTTCTTTATTCTACAATATAGATTTTCTATTGGAGCGCTTATACAGCAGAGAATGGCAATCGACGGCCCAATTATCCCGACTGGCTTGGCCCATTACTCTGCCTAAAAGGCAATGGGCATTGCTACGGTCTTGAAATACTATGAAAAATATAAGCCCCGTCTAACACAGATGTACCGAACGGCCGATTTTAAGTTTAATGGTAGTTTTTTTCAGATATATTGTTTTTAAAAATATCGATATATCGGCACAAAAAATATCATATCGGAATAACCCTTATCGTCAAACAAAAATATTGATATATCGGCTAAAATACTACTTATATTGAATAGCCTACAGTTATTCATAAATACGACTGCTTGTAATTCTCAAGTTGGAATTCCCTGCATAGGGAATATCAAAGGGTGAAATGAAATTCACCGATTTAATATGTTTTTAGACCCTGTTCCCATTGAAAATGGGAAAATGGGGATCATGAAGTTGTGCGAATGTATGTAACAGGGAGAAGGAAACATTTCCGACCCCATAAAGTATATATGTTCTTGATCAGCGTGAACAGCTAAGTATATATAGAATTTTCCGTCTGTCTGACTGTCCGTCTGTATGTCTGTATGAACGCGTCGATCTCAGAGACTATAAGAGATAGAGCCACAAAATTTTTCCATGAAGGTAGATGTATGCCGTACGCAGATCAAGTTTGTTTCAGATTTGGAAAATTTCCCCCCGTCCCCCTCTTATAACCAAAAAACCGTCACATCCTAGACCTAAAAAACAGTCAGATCCACAGTTTTCAAGTTAGAGCCTCGTGGTTTAGTATACATCAAGCTAGACCCAATATCTATCTATTATGAAAAGTACATTCAGAGCGGACAAAAAACACCGGAATTATAAGCGAAACAATTGAGCTGATACAAGCAACCCAGTTGTTAGTCAGGACTAGAAAAAAGTGTTGCCCACATACAGGATGACAATTTAATAGCTGTTACAAAAACTGGTTACATTCATCTTCAAAAATTCAGAAATAAATAAAATCAAATGAACAGGGTGTTTTGTAGTCGGGAAACTCGACTGCAGTGCCCTTACTTGTTTAAGTTATCGAACTCAGGTTTTGAGTGTAGGTGGCCAATATCTACAATCTCACAAATTTTCATAAAGATCGGATAATAAATGGCAGAGTTAAAAAGCGTTGCAAACTTATCTGAGCCGCATGAGGTTCTAATTGCCCTGGGTAACGGGTATTTCGAAAACGGGCAGCGCCGACTTTAACTTACGCTCTCGTTTTCTTCTGATCTTATTTTTTTGGTAAGCAACGTCAATATTATCAAATGACCCAATTTATTTAAATGAATCAATGGTTCTGTAACAGACTCAACTGAGCTTCTTAGGCATATGTAAATGCTAAACTGAATTGCTCAGCTGATTTTTTTTGACACTCAGTTCTGACGAAAACTAACCTGAGCGATCAGGTCATGTAAATCAGGCTTAAGTTTATAAATTATGTATTTGTTATATTTTATTTGACAACCGAAGTATTTTATAAAATGTGAGAAGTAGTTCTTTATATGGCAGAACAACGTTTGACGGGTCAGCTTGTATATTCATAATTTGTTGGATGCAACAAGTGTTAATTGGTGATTTACATATTTTAAAAATTCCGTTCGATCCCCAAAGATGTGCTCTGCGTGAAAAGCCTATAACAAAACCTTACAGCTTACCATTCTGGCCGCTTCGGTAATAAATTCCATATCGAGCATCCCACTCTCGCTGTGTGTTCAAAAAGCTTTTCCCGCATAATCATAGTGCTCCTGTTAAGCCATTAACGAATTTCCCTCATGCCGCGCAATAAAGCATTATTTTTTGTCTTTTTAATTAAATCCAAATTTAATGAAATTAAAAAATATTTAAAATCCACTACGCTTGGGCAAAAGTTAATCAAGCAATAAATTGGTGTTTAATATTTTGCCTGCCGAGCAGGAAAATATAGCTGAAAATTTAATATTCATCAAACGAGAGGCGGAAAGCAATTTCGCTGAAAGGCGTACGCCATTTTCATCGATAGCCGGCCATAGTTGGGGCTTATAGACGTATGTAAATGTGTGTGCGTGTGTCTAACGGTAACGGCCACGGTGTGAAATGGCGCATATGTAAGCAGCCCCTTCATGGATTTATGGGCTTTTGCGCAGGAATTATAGACGGTTGGCGCTTACGTTTCTTGTTCGTTGTCTGTTGTCTGGTGTTTTGGTGGCTTAAAATCTAATCGACCAGACGACGACTTCGCCGTCCCCTATGGCATTGGAACTGGAACTTCGCATTGACGGCGTGCGTGTTATTTACTGACCGGAATTACCACTTTCAGCAGAATAATAGATTACACGCACACACATTCGAATCAGTGGCGTAACATTGGTAATTGCTTTGCTGCTATCGTGCTAGTGGGCGGGCGTGGCCCCTATTAGTCCTCGCCTAAATACTTATGCATATTTAATGAGGAAAGACGAAATTTAAGAATGCTAATTGAAATTCCTTTAGTATTATTTACCTTAGCAAATCCACTACAGCAACACATCAAACCCATCAATAAAACGGCCAGTGCTGTCGCATACACCCTGCAAAACTATATAGTACACTTGTTTTATGTTTTAGAAATCGTAAGCATTTCCGAACATGACAGCCATCAATGGCATCATACCACCGGGTACGCCTCCAGACTCTTGCTGAAATATTGCAGCAGTTGTGATTTGCTGTGCGATGGTGGCCATTTGATGCAGGTGTTTGATAGACCGGCCAAAATGTATACAATATGCTCAAATATTTGGTGTCCAGAACTTTTCGGAATATTAAAACGGTCACACAAGACACAAGACAAGAACGACTCTTGTTTTGCCAGCAACCAAATCGTAAACATCGGTTTCATTTTATTCTTTGTTTTTAAACCAGTTACTCGAAGAGAAAAAAGAGTATTCTATATATATTCTTGATCAGCATCAATAGTCGAGTCGATGTAGCCATTTCCGTCTGTCCGTCTTTCTGTATGAACACCTAGATCTCAGAAATCTAAGTCTCTCTAGAAGAGCTAGAGCCACCAAACTTTAAATGTAGACTCGCAGATCAAGTTTGTTTCAAATTTTGGACACGCCCCCTCCCGGCCCCGCATTAAAAAATATTGAATATCTCCTTCATTTGAAAAATTTTTGCATACTTATCTGAGCCGCATGAGGTTTCTGAACACTAATTGCCCTGAGGAACGTGTATTTCGAAGTCGAGCAGGGCCGACTTTAACTTACGCTCTCGCTTATTTACAGTTTTGTGCTATATTTGTCATCGATTTATGCTGCTAAACACTGCCATTTTTTTCAAAATTTAAACTTTTATGACACTCATGGCACAAAATTATGACAAATAATCTTTATAAAAGATGGATACCCTGTCGGGCAGAAGTCTGGGTCTGGGTCTAGGTCGGGTGCACGTCTTGTTCAAATCAAATTGTTGTGAATGCTTAAACATCTACACAACTGCCCAAGTTCACAACAAAACTATCCAAACTATCTTTAATATGTATGTTATGTATTAAGTTGAAGTTACTATATTATGTTGAAATCACTCTTTTATTATTTATGTTAAAGTCACGACATAGTTATCGATGAATATGATATCTCCTCTCTAGATCAATTGTCATCCCTAGCGCCACTTGTGAAATACGCATTAATACTGAAGAACCGAATAAAGATCAGTATATTTCATACTATAAATATAAGACAAAACAGTGGTGTCAGAAGTGGGATAGATGGCTACTAATAATTAACCTAAATCCTTGATTCGCTGGCAGTGGCAATTCGCACGGCAGTCGAACAAGCGAGTCAAAATGCATGGGCGCCAGAGGGGCCCACAAAAGCACCGCAGCTTGCAATGTTAAGCTACAAACGCGGAGAGGATTCCACAGTACGAGACTACTTCACCCGATTCGACTGGGCACTTCAATTGAGCAAGATTCCTACTAGTGAGCACCAAAACTACGCACGAGTGCATATGGGTGCAGAGCTGAATACAACGCTACTTATTCTAATAAGTCCGAGACGTCCAGAGTCTTTACAATATGAGGAACTTAGGGAAGTGCTAATTAACCACTTCGATGGCAAACGAAACGTCTATGCAGAGAGTTTCAAATTCCGCCAACTACACCAGGAGACAGATGAACCACTAGCATCTTTCGTGCTACGCTTGTAGCAAGCAGCATCGTTTTGTGATTACGGCTCTTTCTTAGATAGAATGCTTACAGAGCAAATGCTGTTCGGCATGCAGAGCGGCAGTATCTGTGATGAGGTGATCGCAAAACAACGAACAACGTTCGCAGATGCATATGAAGCTGCATACTCGAGAGACCTACTACTACGTTCTTCCAACATGGTCAATGAAAATCAGGTCCCAGAGACGGAACCTACTTGCAAAACTGGGATTCGCACCAATCAGAAAAAGGCAGGAGAATACGGAGAAGATGGAAGCAAGTGCTCCGGCTGTGGAGGCCAGCACCTTCGCAAAGACTGCAAATTTCAAAGAGAAAAATGCTTCATATGTGGGAAAATGGGGCATATAAGTAAGGTATGTAAATCCAAGACCAGACAGATTTCCGAGGAAAAAGATTCAGATGAACCTGAATCAATACAAATAGTGCAGGCAACAAACGCCGTCAATTCAAGAAACTCGGCAAGCAGAAAAATCATGGCTATGAACATCGATTGAAAGGTAGTGCCTACACTCAGAAAAAGGTGATTCCTAAAATTTTAGGAAACTGGACTTTATGGCCTAAAAATTTTATTTTTAGGCAATAATTCCCTTAAAAATGGTACATATTGCCTAAAACTTTCAATTTTAGGTAATAAAGTTTAAGGAATTTGTGTGCTTAAACATAGTCCAATGGGCTAAAAATATTTTATATGACAATACGGACAGATGTCGATATTGTTTCTGGAGTTTAAATCGGTAAAGAAAGTGGCATGTATGTGAGGGCTGACGTCAATGCCTTAAGCCCCACAAATATTTACGAAAAAATATAAATATTTTGAAGAATTATTAATTATAATTTTAAAAAAAAATTTTACCATACCTTGCTGGACAACAATGTTAATCTCTGGATATTACAATCAATTGCTCAAGTCGCCAGATCTCGATTTACTGCCGCTAAATTACAAATACTAATTACTATTAATTGTGGCTACTAAAGTTCTAAGAGAAACAATTTTTTTGCTTAGTAATTTAAATAAAAGAAGGCAACGTGTACGAGCCAGCCGCATTTCGTTGTGCAGTAGGGTAACTAAATTTTCAGTAAAGAAAACTGTAGCGCGCACTTTTTCGTCAAATTCTGTTTTCATAATCTGGTCACACCAATTTGTACACGCGGAATTTCACAAGTGAGCGTGCCATGAGCAGAAGACGCCAGATTTAAAGTGAAATTACATATTATACAAAAAATCGCGGAAAGTGAATCGAATTAAAAGTGTTTTTGTTTTTGATTGAATACAGGTAAGTTTGCTTAACAATGTGTTTTCATATGTGTTCGTATAAGTAACATATGTACAAACTTTGACATATGTATGGTACTTTGGTCGCTTCGGCACAATTAATATGCACATTCATACCTACGTACACATGTACACACATTGTCAAGGCTAATGTGTACTTATAACTGTACATACCAATATGTTCAATGTACATACATAAATCTACGTACATATTAATTTGCCAAACCATCCAAATTGACAATTCAGCTTTTTTTTGCATGCATTGAGCATGTTCTTGCAAGTCGGTTTTAATTTGAGTATAACTGACAGGGTTAGCTTGAAAATTAGCTTTTTTTTTTTTAAACATGCCAAACCATATGGACATGTATTTTTAATTTAATATCACTTCAATTTTTATTGTTACTTCAGTGCTTGCAAAAATGGAAAACAATTTAAAAAGAGCTTAATTGTGAGGAGTTGCCTGAAGTTTTCATTGGTAAAAATATATTTTAGATTTTATTTTACATTTAATAAAATAATTAGCCTTTTTACCAATACTAGATTGAACTTCTTGTACACTATTTGTGTCTATTTATTTTAATAATATTAAATGTCTTTGCTAAACAATAGCTAAAATAACCATAACTAATTATTCATTTATAGCTATTTGTATACAGCTCACGGAATAGACGAAGAAGCAAATTTGGATACTCCTTTGAACGTGGCTACATTATTTTTTATTTCACCGATCCACAGTTTTCATCATTTAGTATACAAGAAAAAATGTCGAATAATGAAAAAAAATTTTTGATTTAGTGCACAATAAATAAAAAAAATAATTTAAAACAAAGGATTTTTTTTGGGATCACAGATTCACTAAAATTTTATGTAATTATTGGCATTAATTGTAGGTGCTTTATGCCTAATTATTAAGGCTATGAAGGACTATTTTCAAAGAAATTAAGTCCTTATATAATAGCCTACATTCAAGGCCACATATTTCCTTAAAACACAGACTCGATTTAAGGCCATATATTACCTAAAACCACAAAAAAAATTTAGGCAATGGATGTCCTAAATTCTAGTCCAAAATTCCTTAGCCGTTAGTTTAGGCAAAATTACCTAAAATTTTAGGTAATTTTGTGCAATTCTAGTCCATACTTTTTTCTGGGTGTATGGAACTAGATACAGGCGCTCCTTGCAGCATTATGAATAAGAAAGAATTTCGGAAAATTAATCCACGGGTTCGACTGAAGAATACTGACCGTAAATTAGCGAGTTACACGGGTCTTAAATCACTTGCGTTGGACGAGCACCTGTCAACGTAACATATGGTAACACTACGCGCAAACTCAACCTTTATGTAGTAGAGGGAAATCTGGACTCACTTTGCGGACGGGAGTGGATCTCGCAGTTTGCGAAACAAATAAACTTCGCAGAGATTTTTATAAACGATTCCACTGCGGGTTCGATGGATGTGACTATGTTTCCCCCAAGAGGAGGGGAGGTAAATACGATAGCGGCACAGGCGGCAGGACTGGCAGAAAGTAAAAGAACTCAATTGCAGCAGATTCTAACAAAATTCGATTCCATATTTGATTCAGCAGCAAGTACGTTCAAAGGACCTGCAGTTAAGGTGCATTTAAAGGCGGACGCTAGACCCGTTTTTGCACGAGCGAGAGATGTACCGTTTGCGCTACGAGATGCATACGCCAAAGAGATTGATACCAAAATTGCTGCAGGTTTCTATAAGAGAGTAGACTACTCAGAGTGGGCATCCACAACACACGTAGTTACAAAAAAGACGGGAGGCATACGAATGACCGGAAACTACAAGCCGACCGTAAACGGTCAAATGATCATTTACGAATACCCAATTCCACGGGCAGAGGATTTGTTCAACCAGATGAAAGGGGCTACAATTTTCGCTCACTTGGATATCACCGATGCATATTCACGCTTACGCATTGATGATGAATTCGCCCACGTACTGACACTTAATACGGCAAAACATGGCCTAATTCGACCGACACGGGCAGTTTACGGAGCAGCAAATATACCAGCGATCTGGCAGAGAACAATGGAAGCGACATTGCGGGATATACCAAACGTACGTAATTTCTTTGGTGACATTTTAAAATATGCGAAATATGTAGATGAACTGCTGAGAGTCCTAGAAACGACGTTAGAGAGACTGGAGAGTTTTGGCTTCAAGTTGAATAAGTCAAAGTGCGTATTCGCTGCATCCTCAATCGGATTTCTTGGCCATAAAGTCGACTGCCATGGCATACACAAATCAAATAAGCATATTGAGGCCATACTTCAGGCACCGAAACCAACTACGATCAAACACCTACAATTATTTCTGGGAAAAGCGGCATATTATTCAAATTTCATTGCAAATCTAGCCACGTTGGAAAGGCCACTTCGAGATGTACTTAAAAGTGGTAAATTTTACTGGTCACAAGAAACAGAGACAACTTACAACAAAATCAAGAATATTTTGGTATCGCAGGTATGTTGATGCCATATGACCCATCACTCCCACTAGTGTTGGCTACGGATGCCAGTAAAACAGGTATTGGGGCAGTACTATCACATCGCTTGGGCAATAACACAGAACGGCCAATTGCATACGCAAGCCGCACTATGAGCCAAACGGAACAACGATATTCGCAAATTGATAAGGAGGCCCTAGCGATTGCTTGGGCAGTACAAAGATTCTTCAAATACTTATATGCTAGACATTGGACACTAATCACAGACAACAAGCCGCTTGCCCAAATTCTACACCCAACCAAATCATTACCTGTGCTATGCACTTCTCGAATGGCTAATTACGCAGATTTTTTGGGCAACTTTAATTTTACTGTCATTACAAAAACATCAAAGGAAAATACAAATGCAGACTTCTCGGCTGCCATCAAATTCAAGAACCATGAATCAAATTAATTCAATAGAGTCTGACGAATTTGATCAATTCATAATCCGACAAATAAGCCAACTACCAATAACGGCATCTCGAATCGCGCAAGAAACTAGAAGGGATCAGCAGCTAGGAAAAATCAGTCAACTCCTCGAGAGCGGCCAATGTCTAACTAAAAATGGATTTAAATCTCCAGAATGCAAATATGAAGTTTCATCGGGCTGCCTAACTTTTGAGCATCGTGCTTTCATTCCAGCAAAGCTGCAACAACTAGTCCTTGATGAACTACACAGAGCGCACTTAGGTGTAGTAAAAATGAAAGGCATCGCAAGATCTTTCGTCTACTGGCCTGGAATCGACAAGGACATCGAAAATACAGCTAAAACATGTGAGTTCTGTGCCAAGCATGCGATCCGACCTCCAAAATGGACGGATCACCATTGGGAATATTGGCCATTTGAAGGTATGATGCTTCTGATTGTAACGGACGCGTTTTCTAAATGGTTAGAGGTAAAAATTACAAATTCAATCACTGCGTCAGCAACAATCAACATTCTTGATGAGTTATTCTCAGCATATGGTGTTCCAGTTATGGTAGTCTCAGACAACGGGACAAACTTTACGTCAGCAGAATTTAAACACTTCCTGGACTCGGTTGGCGTTAAATACCACAAATTAACAGCGCCTTATCACCCTGCGACGAATGGCCAGGCGGAACGCAACGTGCAAACCGTAAAAATGGCACTGAAGAATATGGAAACGACCAGCAGCACGTTGAAGATGAATCTAAACGAATTTTTACGACAATATAGAAACGCTCCACATAGCACAACCGGTGAGCCACCTGCAAAATTATTCTTAGGACGTAAACTTCGGACACGACTGGATTTGATCAGACCTGAAAGCACAAAGCAAAAAGTAACATCACGGCAATTTATGAAATTCAAACCAACTCTTAGAGAATTCAACTGTGGAGATGTAGTTTATTTCTTTTCGGGAAACCCACGAATGGACAAGTGGATCCAAGGAAGGATAATTAGACGCATGGGTGATCTAAACTACGAGATTGGACACAAAAACAAATACTTCAAGAGGCACATCAACCAGATTCGAGGCGTAAAGATGAAATATAATCAACAATCTCCACATAGGGAAGAAGAGCCCCGAAATAATCTATCAAACTATTCACCAGTTGACACCAGCAGCACCGTTGGTCCCCTAGCTGATAATACTACATCAGATCAGGAACCAAGTGAAGCAACGACCACAAGCAACGAGGCCGAAATTGACAACTTTAGAACGCCAATAGCTTCGCAGAAATCTGGCAGCAAGGAACTTCAAAATCAAAATGATTCGTGGTCAGCCCCCAGAGTAGCATCAACACCTATGGAACATCAAATTCAAAACGAACCAAACATACGGCGATCGACGAGAGTTCGGCGACCAAAAGTTTTATTTTCACCATCACCTTAGAAGGGGACGAAATGTTATGTATTAAGTTGAATTACTATATTATGTTGAAATCACTCTTTTATTATTTATGTTAAAGTCACGACATAGTTATCGATGAATATGATATCTGCTCTCTAGCATTAGGATCAATTGTCATCCCTAGCGTCACTTGTGAAATACGCATTAATACTGAAGAACCGAATAAAGAACAGTATATTCCATACTATAAATATGAGACACAACAATGTATTATTGTAGCTAATAAACTAGAGGTTCTATGACTCATTGAGTCGACTTTTCAATGGCAGCGTACTATTCGCAGCATGAAATAGTCGGGTCGGGTTTTTTCTTCGGTTTTTTTTTTCATCTATTTTTTTTTTAATATATTATTCCTGGTTATTTCTATTTTAATAAGTTCAGCTTAAATTTTCGATAATTTATTATTACAAATAATACCATTGCAGAGGGTATATTGAAATTGTCCAGATGTTTGTAACGCATAGAAGGAAACATTTCCGACCACATAAAGCTGAGTCGATATAGCCATGTCCGTCTGTCCGTCCGTTTCCCGGCTATCTCCTCCGTCAGCTTTAAAATTGGTGTATAATTATTGTAATTTATAAGCTTTCACACAATTCTTCAAAGTTTTGTCAAAATCGGATGACTATAGGTTATAGCTGCCATATAAATGATCGGCCGCGAAACAAGTTTTATTGAGAAAAACCTTTTTTGTTTTTAGTGAAAGCGCCTCCAAACTTTAACGCGAAGGGACTTTTGTGTCGTTTATAAATCTATCCTCAAAGAACTGATCCAGGACGAGTATTATTATTTTAACATTGAGTCCCAGTGTCAACAAGAACGGCGATGGCCGTACTGTCGTTAGCGCTTAGCATTGAAAGGAGTGGGTTCAAATCCCGCAATGAGCGAATTTGTACATAGATCGTGGAAGTAACTAACTAATCCAACCTAACCAGGAAAGGACGGGTACTGTGAGCTGGTTAAGCTAAAATGTTATATCTTTTTTTTTTATGCTTTGTTGGTATTTATTCGATCTTCTCTTAAAGAGACTAACAATAATTTTTCAAATCTTAATCTAGAAACTATTTTAAAAACTATCCCCTATTGGAGGTAGTTTGTGTTCTACGGCCCTTCAAGTCAGTCGCTGGGTTGGTAGGTCGTTTCTTCGCAGGCGAGAATGCGTTGCCAGCATGGTGAGAGATTTTGCAAGTTGGTTTGGGTGGGCAAGAAGCTTCTCAGAATATTTGCGCTTAAGTTCCTCTATTTCAGTTTCAACCAGTGGGATGCTGAGGTCGTTGCGGATACAATCATTGCGAATGTACCATGGCGCTCCAGTGATGCTTTTAAGGATTCTCGAAAGTGATCTTTGGATGATGTCCACGCTGCTCGCACAAGCATTTCCCCATAGCTGCGAGCCATAGGTCCAGACAGGCTTTATGATGCTCTTGTACAGTAAGACTTTATATTCCAGCTTTAGAGGAGAACGGGAAGAATGGGAGTTGATTAGCCAGTGAAGGCTGTTGGCCTTAAGCTTTATCTGAAGTTTTTTTCGAGTCTATGTGTTTGCGCCATGTTAGCCTTCTATCAAGGTGTACACCTAGGTGTACAACATCGTTTGATTGCGGGATCAAAGTCGCGCTTAGTGATAGCTGGGGACAGGTGCTTCTGTTGAGTGTGAACGTCACGTGTTTACACTTTTGCTCGTTGATTTTAATACGCCAGTTGGCCAGCCACTCTTCCACGTCGGTAAGATGGCTTGCCAAAAGTCTTGTTGCGGTAATTGGACATCGTGATCTGCTTAATATTGCCGTATCATCCGCAAAGTTCTTATTGTAAGTCGAGAGTCTGTTGGTATGTCGGCAGTGTATAGTATGTATAGGAAAGGACCAAGAACACTTCCCTGCGGTACTCCGGCTCCTATGGTGAACTCCTCTGTTGTGTACTCATTTTGACGAACTGTAAATACAGGGTTGTCCATATTCGACGGACCCATCTGGCAACGCCATAACTTTTGACAGAGATGTCAGATCGCTTAATGACATACCGCGTTTGAAGCGTCAGTCCAAGCAGATTTTTACCATGGAACAATACACGCCACGCGAGCGCTCTGAAATAGTTGAAATTTACATTTAACAGAACAAGTCAATTGTGAAAACTCAACGTGCTCTTAAAAAATTAAAATTTCACATTGAATGGGACCGTAAATAAGCAAAATTTCCGTATTTACGCCACTGAAAATCCTCAGGAGATTCAAGAAGTGCCTCTTCATGACGAAAAAGTCACAGTTTGGTGCGGCGTTAGTGCGAAAACGGTCATTGGGCCGTTTTTCTTCCAAAATGAAAATGGCCATGCTGTTACCATCAACCAGGAGCGTTATCGCGACATGATGACCAATTTTGTGATGCCAATTATTCGTCGAAAGCGTATGAGGCAGTTCTGGTTTCAACAAGACGGCGCTCCACCGCACACAAGTCGCATAACAATCGATTTTCTGAAGAAATTGTTTCCGGGCCGTTTGATGTCGAAAAGTGGTGATTTGGACTGGCCACCGCGTTCGCCCGATTTGACGCCGCCAGACTTCTTCTTGTGGGGATATTTGAAGTCAAAGGTTTACGTTAACAAGCCAAGGACCGTAGAAGAGCTCAAGGACAACATTCGTGAAGAAATAGCCGCTATTCCGGCCGAAATGTTGGCGAAAACGATGGAAAATGCTGCAAAAAGGGCACAATACGCCATCAACGCCAGAGGCGGCCATTTGAGAGATATCATATTCAAAAATTGATGTAAACAAATCTACTTGGAACAAATTAAATGATTAAGATTGCCAACCGCCAAATTTTTATTTTTTTCTTTGATTTTTTTAAAAAAAACATGGGTCCGTCGAATATGGACAACCCTGTACTCTGTTACTGTGTGTATTTGGTGGAAGCATTGTCTTTATCTTGAATGTAAGACCGTCCAACCATACGCGGTTAAATGCTTGGGCAACATCTAGGAAAATGGCAGAGCAGTATTCGTGGTTTTCAAACGCAGTCCGAATATCTGAAGTTATGCGGTTGACTTGCTCAATAGTCCCGCGTTTAGCTCGGCTTTAGCTTTAACCCAAATTGGTCTGATGGAATGATATTTTGTGCATGGGAATCAGTTATACGGAGTAAGATCTTCTCAAAAAGTTTTGATAAGCAAGGTAGCAGACTAATGGGTCTATATGATGACGCTTGGGTTTTATCCTTTCCTGGTTTATGGATCATTATGATTGTGGACTTTTTCCATTGGGTTGGGAAGTATCCACATCGCAGTACTGCATTGAAAAGTCTTGAGATATATGTTATGGCAGGACTTGGAAGTTCCATAATCATTTTAGGCGTAATAAGGTCATGTACAGGCGATTTTCTGGATTGTAGATCTCCGATAGCATTTTTTATTTCAAGTGAATGAACTTTAATTGGGTCAGTTTGTGCGGCGATGGGAACCAATGGATGTGAATAGCCATTAGTTGGTGGATTTGGCTGGAAGACATTTCTAAGGTGAAGTGCAAAGACATTTGCCTTCTCTTTGTCACTGCGAGCCCAACTTCCACTCTGGTCCCCTAAAGGCGTGTCTACCTTTGCAGGTGGCTTTATGCTTGCATGTGCTCTCCATAGGGGAAATTTGGTGCTTGTAGGCGATAGTTTTTCTATGTAACGGCTATGGGCTAGCTGCTCTTCCGCTTCGAGTGCATTGCGAAGTATGCGTTCCGCAAGTCTCAGACGATTTTTGACGCAGGCGACCTATGGTGCTGCCATTCTCTTCTTGCACGCCGCTTTTCAGACACCAGTCGGTCCATGTAGCTGTTCGTTAATCTACTATCTTGCTTAGGAGTTATTATTGTTGTTTGGGGGTTTTAATGACGAGCAGCAGCAGTAATGATAGAGCTGAGGGCTTCTACTGAGTTTTCAATGTCTAATTCGCTGTTTATGGTCGGGCTCAGCTCGATGTGACTGCTGATATATTTTTTGTATTTGAGCCAGTTTGTCTTGTGTGAAGTCAGTCTCCGACGATATTGTCTGATCTGAGGGCACTCCAGAAGGGTGAAAATTATTGGAGAATGGTCTGACGACAAGTCTGCAAGGGCTACTGCAGTTACCAGGTTTTGTGGAACTTTTATTGTTATGGCAAGGTCTATAAGATCGGGTATTTTCTTTGGATCTGCTGGCCAGTGTGTAGGCCCTCCCGGAGATACATAGTCGAGTTTGTTTGATGCGCGCCTGAGTACGTTGTAGAGTTGCTTCCCCTGGGGATTTGTCAGTCTGGAGCCCCATTGGGGATGTTTCGAGTTATAGTCACCCGCAGCGAAGAAGCGTTGACCAAGTGTATTAAAGAAATCTAGGAATTGATTTTCTGATATTGTAAATCGTGGGGGACAGTAAACCGCAGACAGCGTGATATTGCCTCGTTTAGATTCTACACTCAGAGAAAAAATCAAGAAGATCGTGCTTGATATCAAGAAGATTCGATGTCAAAAGTACGGCAACATCGAATGTTCTCGGATCCAAGAAGAAAAATCTTGAAATCAAGCATAGATTTTCGAGAAGAATATTCTTGGTCTTAGAATTAGTCTTCTTGATATCAAGCATAAATAGTCTTGGATCCAAGAAAAGATCTTCTTCGATGCAAGCATAAATATTCTCGACTCTTAGAATAGTTTCTCTTGGTTGCAAAAATAAAAAAGTTTCGATTCCAATAGTAGCATAGAAGATACATCGTAACACGCACACACCACACCACCTCAAAACCTCACACCCCAATGCCACTCTACTCTCCTAAAAAATTGTGATTAATTTTTAAAATGCCATTTCAGAATTTTATTTTGTACTTTCCTCAACTGGGACTTGAACTCAGGGACTCGAAGACTGCAACACTCACCGACACCGACATCTCAGCCGGCACCGCCACAACGCGTTTAGACAAAGCAGCGGCGAATTCTCGGTATAAATTGTAGGCAACATCCATTGGCAATTCTGAGAGTGAGAGAGAGAATTGTTCTCATTTGTTGTTTGCTCTCTCCACTTGTGGCTCCCCGCACTTCCCTTGCCATCAAGCTCAAAGTCAAGAACGTTTGTCTGCTTGTATTCAAGCAGATTTCTTGCCGATTCGTGCTATATTTCTCTGGGTGTATGAATGTCCATTAAAGTCTTTTATCGCGAGTCGAAAGTTTTTGTTTTAACAACTAATTTTAAAGATTTTACAACGAATTAAATAAAAAAAAAAATAAAAATTTTATTTATTTCTCTTTCTACGAGCTCAAGTGTGTATCCAAAAATCTTGGTCTGATGTTTTTTTGCCATGACCTCTCTCAAGTGTGTATCCAGAACTCTTGGTCTCATGTTTTTTTTTGCCATGAGCCCTCTCCCCCGCACCGTCAAACGCGAAAATAAAGTTTTAAGAATTTTGATAGCCCTGTCCTTCTTTGTTCTTTGTTCAAATCGTTGAAGTCCATGTAAGTCTGGAAATTTATATTGCACAAAAATAAAGGGTCTTATAAAAATATTTCTACGAATATGGAAAATGAAAATTTAACAAGCACTACAAAAGACAAATTACGACTACGCAGCAACTGCACGAAGAAGGAGATTAATTAAAAATATTAAGTATAGTTTCTACCAGGGATGCAAGCCACTCAAAAACTAGTACTAGTTAGGTTAACACAGTTTCCGAACCGCCGCACAGTGAGCGAGAAAGCTAAGCTAACTTCGTCTGTGCCGATGTTTTTATACCCTTGAAAGTGCTTGCTTAAATATTTTCAAAAATACCCTTTTTCCCATTTTCCGACCGATCGTTCGTGTGCAGCAAAAAAGAAGACTCTGTGCAAAAATTTACGTTTTAAACAAGTAAGAAAGTCAACCAAGCCCGCTATAACATACTCTGTACCAACGAAATTATACGCTCAGCATAAATTTTGATGCTGCGATAGCAGTTGAAAGCAGCGCTGAGGCAGCGAACAGTCTTTTGATCATAACTCGACAACTGTTCATCTGATCTTCACAATTTCTTGCCAAATCGATAAGTTAACCTGATTACTAAATATGTCTAGAAGGAACGAACCATCTATCTAAACTGTGGGAGATATGACGTTTTTTCTAAATTGCGGGGGCGGGAGGTGGCTTGGCCAAAATGGAAAATAAACTTGATCTGCCTGCAGACCTAAGAAGCACATGTCCCATACATGTCAAACCTCTATCTGTATCTCTATCTCTAACTCTATCTCTATCTGTGCGTTCATACTGAATAATAACAATGCATACACAGGAAAAAATAAGATCAATAAGATCCAATATAATTTCAAAAATATCAATTTTTAAATATCCAAGCGTTACTATTTAATATCAATATGATGCTGTAGTATTACATTGATACTAAAAATATTATATTAATAAGCGAAATTCTCACAGTGATATGAAAAATACCCTAGTGACGTGATTTCAGATCAAAGTAGACATCGAAAATCTGAGGGCAGAAAGAGACAAACAGAGTTTCTTAAAACAAAGAGAGACAGCTATAGTGCAACTCGAAAAAGACAAAACCAATGTTCATGTCTCTGCTTCAGCAAGCGAGACATCGAATACGATTCCGATTTGTCTGTTTTTGCTTTCATAGCTGATTGCAGTTCCCAACTGCTTAAAGCGGTGAGCGCATGGAGAGACAGTCAAACAGCGACAGCCATTAGCGAAAAGCCTACTGAAGGTTGAATCGGGAGATTCATGCAGCATTACTGTGTAGGCAACCAGCTCCTTTTGGTGTATATAAATGCATTGTTCAAGTTGTGAACAAACGAATTTTTGGGACCCCGAGCCAACTAAAGTCACTAATTATTATTCATAAGCATTTGAACCATATCCTATGGGTAATTATAAAAATATAGCTTTCATATTATTAAATACACCATTGGTAATACATTAATACCCCTTTGATATTATAAAACGAGAGCGTAAGTTAAAGTCGGCCCTGCCCGACTTCGAAATACCCGTTACTCAGCTCAGCTCGCATAAGTATGCAACATTTTTTTAACTCGGCTATTTATTATCCGATCCTTTTGAAAATTTGTGAGATTGTAGATATTGGACACAAAGACTACACTGCAAAATCTGAGCTCGATATCTTATCTTATCTTATCTTATCTTAAAATTGTGGGAGTTATTCAACATTTTTTATTGCGGGGGCGGGAGGGGGCGTGACCAAAATTTGAAACAAACTTGATCTGCCTACAGACAATACTAGCTTATGTATAAAATTTGGTTGCTCTAGCTCTTCTAGTCTCTGAGATCTAGGTGTTCATACAGACGGACGGACGGACGGACAGACGGACATGGCTATATCGACTCGGCTGTTGATACTGATGAAGAATATATATACTTTATGATATCGGAGATGCTTCCTTCTCCCTGTTACATACATTTGCACGACTTTAGTATACCCTTTTTACTCTACGAGTAACGGGTATAAATATATATTAAATATTTAAGCCATGTGGTACTGGTATTTTGAAAATACATTGATACTATAAAAATATACCGACCAATCAAGCGAAAAGAGCACGTCAAAGTCGTTCAAAAATCAAGGTCATGATGACAGTTTTCTTCGATTTTCGTGGTGTGGTGCACTATGAATTCCTTCCATCCGGCCAAACTGTTAATAAGGAATATTATTTGAGCGTTATGCGGCGTTTGCGTGAAGCAATTCGTCTAAAAAAACCAGAATTATGGGCCAACAACTCTTGGTTTTTGCATCACGATAATGCACCATCTCTTCGTGACCATTTCGCCAAAAATTCGACGCATATCGTTCCGCAACCACCGTATTCGCCTAATTTGGCTCCGTGTGACTTCTGGCTATTCCCAAAACTCAAGAGACCACTTCGGGGAACGCGTTTCGAGTCGATTGAGGAGATAAAAGCTGAATCGAAGAAAGCGCTGATGGCTATACCGAAAAGGGACTATTTGGCATGTTTCGAGGATTGGAAAAAACGTTGGCATAAGTGTATTTTATCGGGAGGGGATTACTTTGAAGAGGATGAAATTGATTTAGAAGAATAAATAAAGATTTTTCATTCTACAAACAAATTCACCTTACTCTTTGCCCACAGTAGTATTAGGGATATTAACAAATTTCAGATTGTTGATCTGAAACATTTCACATTGATGTGTTCGAAATGTACGAGTGATATTTTCGATCATATCAACTGGGTATTCTTCAGATGAAGGCCGATTCGATACTGAACAAGTAAGGGCGCTGCAGTCGAGTTTCCCGACCACAAAATACCCTGTTCATTTATTTTCATTTATTTGTTTTTGAATTTTTGAAGATGTCATCCTAAATGTAGGCAATACTTTTCTAGTCCTGATCAACAACTGGGGGGCTGCTCTCATCAGCTCAACTGCTTCGCTTATAACTCCGGTGTTTTTGGTCCGATCTGATTGTACTTTTTAGAATAGATAGATATTGAGCCTAGCTTGATGTATACTAAACCACGAGGCTCTAACTTGAAAATTGTGGATCTGACGGCTTTTTAGGTCTTGGATTTATAGAGGAGGTCTAGGTTTTTTGGGGATAAAAGGGGGACGGGGTGGAATTTTTCAAATCTGAAACAAACTTGATCTGCGTACAGCATAAATCTACCTTCGTGCAAAAATTTGTGGCTCTATCTCTTATAGTCTCTGAGATCGACGCGTTCATACAGACAGACAGACGGACAGACGGACATGGCTATATCGACTCGGCTGTTCATGCTGATCAAGAATATATATACTTTATGGGGTCGGAAAATTTTCCTTCTCCCTGTTACATACATTCGCACAACTTCATGATCCCCCTTTCCCCATTTTCAATGGGAACAGGGTATAAAAATACCCGATTGATACTAAATATCGTGATCTTTTTTTTCTGTGTAGCAAATACGGCAGGCAGAAAATCCAAGGACACTGTTGTAAATTCCAAGGGGTTACGTTTCTTTGAACTCTGTAACTATAATGGACTTATCATTTTGAATGACCTAACAAAATTAGATAGAGGGGAAGCTTACCTTTAAGAACACAGTCGGCAACTCAACAAATGACATAGCAGCAATAAGTCACGAACTCCTTCCATGTGTACAAGACTTCCTTGTGGAAAGTAAGACATGGTCTGATCATCTGCCATAATGCCTGCAGCTTAATGTCTTAATACCTGAGGATGTGCAAACTCTCAACTTGTTACCAAAATTAAAATGGATTCCAGAAAAACAAAAGGAATACCGAGAAAGAGTTGTGAGAAGACTGAATGTGAGAGAGGCAAGTGGTCAGCAATTTTCCAAGTCTAATCTGCAGGAAATCGTTCATGAGGCAGCCGTGAAACAGCCAACAAATCAAAAACAAACGGAACCCATATGCAAATAATTTGATCGACAATGTAAGAATTTTAGAGAGAAGTCCGTGGCACTTTTAAACGCACTTAGGAAAGCAATCAAACGAATCGAGAAATGCTCCCGAAGCAATATTTAGAGGCCAATAAAAAGTATAAGCGGATATGTAATGTTAAAAAGGATAGTTATTACCAACAGCTGGAGAGACAGCTTGAGAGAGTTAATAATATCAAGGAGTGGTGGAGTATAGTCTGAGAGATAAGGGGAACTGAATTTAAGATAAGCGCTCAAGACATAGTTGCTGACTTCGAAAAGTATTTTAAAAACCTCCTTAGCCCCGACCAGCAGGGATGCCATTTAAATTTCGCAAGAAACCTTATCCAAGATGAATTTTTAGACTCGGAAATTACCTATGGTGAAGTCAACGATGCGCTTCGAAAAGCAAAAACCAACAAACCCCCGGGCGAGGATCGAATCCCTTATGAGCACACAGAGGGAAAAAACCGAGAACATTGAACTCAATATGAGCACATTCTCTCTTCAAGAACAATTTCTCACTTCAAGAACTTTCTTTTGAGAACGCAAAATCTTGATGTGAGTTGAAATGTTCAGCTTTTGAGAACATTTTAAACTCAAAAAATTTTAGGTCCAGGTCCAGTCCAGCACCAGAAGACCAGGGTCCAGATCCAATTTTCCGAGTCCAATTCCAGGTCTAGGTCCGTTTCCAGCTCCAAGTCCGCAGAGACCTCTCCGCCTTGTACAACACCCCACCTGCCCTAGATAATTAAATTAAGAAAGAAAAATTGTTCGGACTTACTGGGAGTAGAGCCCAAGACCCCCGCGCGCAACGACGCGGCGGCGTACGTGTTAGCTCGTTAGGCTATTGCCCACTTCAGCAGCCGCACGTCTGAATGGCTACTTATACTTTTCGGTGCTGAGCTGAATTGTGCTCATTTCAAGAACATTCGGAACATTTGTTCTCAAAATTTTGAGAGCACATTCTGTTCTTGTTTTGAGATGAAATAATCTTATTTTCTGAACACGATTTTTCCCTCTGTGCACTACATGCATGCACCAAAAGAGTTTCTAGAGGCGCTAACTCAAGTCTACAATACAGTGATTAGTACACAAGAAGTCGAGAAGTGTTGCTCATCTAATATAGTTTTCCCTACACAGAAAAAAAGATCACGATATTTAGTATCAATCGGGTATTTTTCAGCATCGAATCGGCCTTCATCTGAAGAATACCCAGTCGATATGATCGAAAATATCACTCGTACATTTCGAACATATCAATGTGAAATGTTTCAGATCAACAATCTGATATTTGTTAATATCCCTGATATATTTTTATAGTATCAATGCAGTATTTTCACAATATCTGTACGTCATGCCTGAAATATTTAATATATTTTTTATAATATCAAAGGGGTATTAATGTATTACCAATGGTGTATTTAATAATATCAAAGCTATATTTTTGTCAAAGATGTTTTTGAACAATAATTAGTGACTTTAGTTGGCTTGGGGTCCCGAAAAGTTGCGTTTGATCAAGCAACTTATGCATATACACCAAAAAGAGCTGGTTGCCTACACAGTACTGTTTCATGAAGCTCCCGATTCAACCTTTAGTAGGCTTTTCGCTAATGACTGTCGCTGTTTGAATGTCTCTCCATGCGCTCACCGCTTTAAGCAGTTGGGAATTGCAATCAGCAATGAAAGCAAAAACAGACAAATTGTAAGAGTATTCGCTGCCTCGGTAGCTGCGGCAGAGACATGAACATTGTTTTTGGCTTTTTCGAGTTGGACTATAGCTGTCTCTCTTTGTTTTAAGTAACTCCATTTGTCTCTTTCTGCCATCAGATTTTCGATGTCTACTTTGATCTGAAATCACGTCACTAGGGTATTTTTCATATCACTGTGAGAATTTCGCTTATTAAAATAATATTTTTAGTATCAATGTAATACTACAGCATCATATTGATATTAAATAGTAACTCTTGGATATATAAAAATTGATATTTTTGAAATTATATTGGAAGATCAACTCGATATTTGATCTTATTTATTTCTGTGTATATATAAAAAGGGTGATATTAGCCAGCCATAGAATTACCGAGGGATTTCCTTTTTGAACTGGAACATTAAAATCTTAATGAGCATCCACAATTATAGGTTGGCTAAATGGCTAGACCGCCACAATAAAATGAATGAATATCAAGCCGGTTTCAGGAAAGGCTAGTCTACGGTGGACAACGTATACAACCTTGCGGGGATAGTCCTTCAAAGCGGCATTCGATAAGGTGCCAATGAAACTGCTCTGGTACAAACTGCATGCCAAGGGAGGGTCATCAAAATGCATTAACATACTGGAAAGGATTTATGATCAAACGGAAGCAGCCATATGGACAGGTGGAGCCCTATCAAACTTCTTTAAGACGAAAATCGGGGTAAGGCAAGGATGCACACTATCTCCCCTACTTTTTGCGCTTTACGCAAGTCGTCTTGCAGGAGGCGCTAAGAGGCGGATTGTCTGTAGGAGACCTTAATATCCGCTTATTAATGTATGCATACGGTATTGTTACTTTCAGGGCTGCAAACCCAAAAAATTTCGTGGATCTCCGGCTCGCGGGTTCGAACCAAAATTTACCAATGGTTCAGGTTCAGAATTTTGAGGTTCAAGGTTTTTGGGCCAAGGTTTTGGTTCGAACCTTGGTTCAGCAAAGCTTGTTTATATAGTATATAGCATATCATGTTTATATAGTAATCGACCTAAAACCCACATAAACTGTTAGGGAATTGTTTGGTTTTTTTGTTGGGGTTTCACAATACTTTATATAAACAGAAACACTTTCATACAGCTCATGACCATCAAAACAATGACAATGTGTTTTTACTTATATAAAGTATTGTGAAGAAATAAAAACTTCGAAGTTCCGCATACAGCCCTTAAAGTAAAATGCAATTTCGTAGTCCACATACGAAAAGTGTTTCCACAGTAATGTGGATAATTCTATCAGGATAACAGAAGAAATTACTGGGAAATAGTTCAAATTTATAATTGTTGTTGAACCGAACCGAAACTTTGGGTTCGGAACGGGTTCAGGTTCAGCTTTAATACCTTAAGAGGTTCGGTTCAAGGTTCGGTTCACAGTTATCTGAAAGTCGGAATTCCGGGTTCGAACCGGTTCGGTTCAAAACCGGTTTGCAGCTCTGGTTATTATGGCTGTCGAGATCCAAGTACTCCAAAACATGATCAACCGGCTGGAAGAGTATTGCAGTAAATGGGGAATGGAGGTGAACTTGAATATGTCAAAAATTTTGGTATTCAGGAAAGGAGGCAGACTATCGGCGTCTGAAAGATGGACCTACAAGGCAGAAGAAGTAAAAATATCACCAGAGTTTTCTTATCTGAGGGTCCAATTCACGCCCACAGTGTCGTTTAAAAGCATGTGCTTAGAAGGAGTATTGAGGCAAAAACAAGCTTTAAAATGACCTGGAACAACTTCCTGGGATAAAGGGAAGTACACATAAATGCAAAATGGAAATTATTTAATGCAGTAAGCCGTATAATCCAAGGATATGAAGCAGAAATTTGGGGAGGAGAACACTTTACAGAAGTAGACAGAACCCAATTTCTCTTCTTAAAAAAAGTTCTATATTTGCCTACAAATACACCAAACTATGCCCTATCTCTCTTACGCTCGACCTGCACCTGAGTTTTATTGGAAAAACGATACATTTTTACAATGAGAATCGCCTGCCACACTTCATTATAACGATGCTAATAGAAAAAAATGTCTTCTGGGTAAGAAGTCTGGATGGTCTCAAAATAGACTGGAGAGACTCCCTAAGATCAGCACTGGAATGGATTTCTTGCCTTATTGCCATTCATGACAACCTTCAGCGACAGTTCAATAGCGCAACTCGAATTTATAAACACTTGGATAACACAGTGGCCAATAAGTTCCAGTCTCTGCCCATCGCCACAGTTTCGTGGGATCTGATAAAACTGGGATCTAACACCTATAACCGACAGGAACATGTAGTCTGCCCCCTATGCAACACTGGAGAACTGGATGATTTTGAGCGATTCCTAGGAAGATGCCAAATTTAAAAAGAGCATAGAATATCATGTTTTAGGAAACCTCTGCCTACCAAGACCGAGATACTAGGTAGCCTGGACGATAGGGAGGATAAATACTGGGCACACCTTGTTACCTTTATTAAGCTAGCTTTAAAATATCAAGCATCAATTTTAGAAGTGTTAATTTAGTTTTAAATGCGTGCAAATGTGCTAACTTGCCAAATACTGATGAACGATCTGGTATCTGGGGAAGACCTGGGCAGCCAGACTATATCTCACAGCTTCCATAGGAACAATCGGTCGGAAAACTAGTTTTAGTGAGAAAAACTTTTTTCTTTTCAATGAAAACGTCTCCAAACTTTGTAATCGTCGGCTATCTATGTTTTTTTTATAATTCTACCAAGTTTTATTAATATCGGACAACTATATGGTATAGCTGCCATACAAAAGATAGGTCTGAAAAACAGTCTTAGTTAGAAAAACTTTTTTGTTTTGGTGGTAGCATCCTGCTATTTTGTATTTGTTTGCTTCACGTGCTTTCACATAATCTTAAAAATGGTTGGCCAAATCGGATGACCATATCATATAACCGCCATACGAACGATCGGTCGAAAAATGGGAATAAGAGTATTTTTTGAAAATATTTAAGTGAGCCCTTGCAAGGGTATAAAAACTTCGGCACAGACGAAGTTAGCTTAGCTTTTCGTTATTATTATTATATATTAATCGTAATTACAAATTGCAATTATATAAGATATTGTACTTACATATATATATACTCAAGAAATAAAGAAAGAACTACTACTACTACTACTACTACTGACAGACAGACGGACAAGCGAACATGGCTATATCGACACGGCTCTTGATGCTGATCAAGAATATATATCCGACCCCATAGGAGATGCTTCCCTCTGACTGTTACACACTTTTGCACCAACTTATAACACCACTGTGCTACAGTGGGAAAAAACCTGGGAAATGACCTACCGTACGCTGTAGAGCAGGTCGCATATAGCATTTCCTCATACTTGGTTTTCCTCGGGGACCCCCAAAATCTGAAGATATGGCCCAAAAACCGTTTAGTGCTCATTTTGCTCACTTAACTGGAAAAAACTCGCGAATGGACCATCTGATTTTATATAATATGGCTAATTCCGATAGCGACGAGAAGATTCTAGTGTATATTAATCAATGCTTTCAGATATGTAATGCGATGGCTCATAAATGCGAGATACAGATCTGGTATTTCAAACCACTTTTTGGAAATTTCTACTTTAACCACCACTGGTTTAACAATATTCCTCCAAGCTATTGTTTTTTAGAATTTATTATAGTAGTACATTTAATTCTTCGTTAGTCAAGTGTTGTGTAAATAAGTTTGGTTACCGTTTGACGAAGTTATTCACGTATTTCTGAGCACACATCGGCTTTCTAGCATTTTTTTAGTGTGCTTACAGAATAACTTTCAAGTTAACATAAATGCCCCCCTAATGTTTGGTGGGAAGTTTAAATTTGTCACAGAAATTTTCACATATATGTTTTACCATGATGGACTGTTCGAGTGCTGCTACCTTGTAGGGCCACGATAATCACTAGCCAAATTGACAATTAATATTTACATCCTCACTACATGCATATGATTTGAAAATTAGGTTATCTTTGCCGAATCGATTGTCGGCTCATGTCCACTTGATTGCAGGCGCTTTTTAATTGAAGTTCGATTGCATACCTTAAACCAAAGGACGAAAAACGCCGTAACTCAAATTTGATAAGAGTACGGGTACACTCACGGAAAAATAATAATTTTTCGGCTACAGTTTATCAATATGGCATTTTAAAGCTGACAGTCACGCTTTGGTTAAATTTGTGTTTGTTTTCGTAATTTACGCTTCAACCTTTCGATAAGCCATCTTTCATTATTTATTTGCATTTTGCACAGTAATCTTTCATTAAGCCTGAAACTTTTAACAACAGTCAACCATGCTACTCCCGCCCACCCGGAAGGTTTTATATAATCGCACGCGCCCACAGTCAATAATCTCAACTGTCAACACATTCGGTGTCAGGCAAAGTAAATTGTACCTATTTTTAATTACCATCAACAAAAACCCGCTCAAAAAACAGAAACTTTTGTCATTTATCAAGTGAGTTCACTTTTGATAAATACGATAAATCAAAGCGAAAGCAAAGAACCCTCGTCCACGTAAACAATCAAGAGGCGAAATAACTGGAAGACTCTGCTGCATTTTCCAATTTTATTAATTTTCTGGATGCAGCGAACTTGTAATTTTTATACCCGTTACTCGTAGAGTAAAAAGGGTATACTAAAGTCGTGCAAATGTATGTAACAGGCAGAAGGAAGCATCTCCGATATCATAAAGTATATATATTCTTCATCAGCATCAACAGCCGAGTTGATATAGCCATGTCCGTTCGTGTATGAACACCTAGATCTTAGAGACTAGACGAGCTAGAGCAACCAAATTTTAGATGTAAGCTAGTATTGTCTGTAGGCAGATCAAGTTTGTTTCAAATTTTGGCCACACCCCCTCCTGCCCTCGCAATAAAAAATGTTGAATTACTCCCACAATTTTTAAGATATCGAGCTCCGAGTCTCTGAGATCTAGGTGTTCATACAGACGGACGGACGGACGGACAGACGGACATGGCTATATCGACTCGGCTGTTGATGCTGATGAAGAATATACTTTATGATATCGGAGATGCTTCCTTCTGCCTGTTACATACATTTGCACGACTTTAGTATACCCTTTTTACTCTAAGAGTAACGGGTATAAATAGTAAAAAGGTCATGATTTCGGTTCATTTCGAAAGGTTTTTTAAAATAATATTAAAGTTCTCCCTTAAAAACGCAACGAAGTAACTGAAACTCACATTGGAGAAAATCATTATAAAACCGCATATTGAATTGTGAAAAGAGAGATAAAAATTAAATTATAAAAATAGAGGAAAGTTAACTTCGGCTCGGCCGAAGTTTGTATACCCTTGCAGCACGTTTTTAACTAATTTGAAGGACATGTCCACTGAATACAAACAAGTTTTTCCCAATAAGACTACTTTTCTGGCTCTACATTTGTATGACAGCTATACCATATAGATGTCCGATTTCGACCAAATGTGGCAGAGTTATGGAGACGCATTAAAAACTAGTAAGTACGGAGTTTGGAGACGTTTGCATTAAAAACAAAAAGGTTTTTTCACTAGAACTAGTTTTTCGAAAGATCGTTTCTTTGGCAGCTATATGTTATAGTCATCAGATGCGGCCGGTTCCGACAAATGTGCAGCGTATTTGGACCAGAAGACTTCGTGCAAAGTTTTGTGGCGATAGCTTTCAAACTGACGGAGGAGATAGCATAGAAACAGACGGACAGATGGACATGGCTATATCGACTCAGCTCGTGGTCGGAAACGATTCCTTCTATGCGTTACAAACAACTGGACCATTTTGAATATACCCTCTGCAAGGGTATAATTCTGTCGATAGTCCATCATTACTTCGAACTTTCACAAAGAAGCCATCATTATGTAAAGGAGCTAGAAATAGCAAAGGGTTCGAAAATGCTTTTAATTTGAAATCTTAGCATTTAATTAAAGGCATCAATTCGTTGTGCCCAATCTTTAAAAATCTGTTGGCTAACCGATAAATAATCCGGATTTTAGAATATGACTAGAAGGTATGAACCAACTCTCTACAAAACTGTGGGAGATTTGACGATTTTTTTAAATTGCGGGGACGGGAAGGGCGCTGCGAAAATGGTAAATAAACTCGATCTAACTTCAAGTATTAGAAGCTTATGTCCTATACATGCCGAACCTCTTTCTCCCAGCATCTCTGATATCAGTGCGTTCATACGGACATACTTACAGATGGACAAGACTGTATCGTCTAGGCTCTTCATGCTGGAAATCATACTTTACAATTTATAAGGTCTGAGATGATTTCTTCTGGCTGTTACATTCATTTGAACAAGCTAAATATACTCTGTGCACCTTCGGCACAGAGTATAAAAACAGACAAAAATTCATATTTCTAATGTTAGTATGATTTTTAAATAACAAGGGCGCGTTCCTATTTATAGGCCATTCCAGGTTGAAAAAAAAATACATTAGATAATTATGCTATATCTTGAACACAAGAGCTGATATAACTACACCCAGCGACAAAAAAAAAAGCCGCACTCTGATCTATCATGCATTTTTGCCATCTATCCTTCGGGGTTTCCATAAATGTTTTCGATTCGTATGCTTTTAATTTTCGGGAGTTCGCCTGATTGTTTTCTTCACATTACGAGGCATGTGTGAGACGATTTCCGAATAAAATTCAGCAACGTTATTCAAGGGAAATTTCGGCTCGAACTATTCAGCGTCGAATGAAGAATGCTCGCTTAAATTGGTCGATGGATAAGCAAAATTGGGCTGAATCTGAGAGGTCACGAATTAGGGGAACGATATTCCGAAAACTGCTGCATTGCCACTGTAAAGCATTCTCTTTATGCATATCCAAATATGAAACTGAATCGCTTTAAATGCTTCAGGGAATGTTGAATGCAAACAAGTATGAAGAAATTATTCTTAGTGGACTTGTTCCTAGTATTTAATCTGTTACTAAGAGGGAATTTGAGTCCATATTTCAGGACGATTCTGCACCTTGTCATCGGGTGATTCTTTGACTTTATGTAGGTTCAATAATTTTTTTAATTGCTTTGGTCTTTTCTTTAACGACAGATAACCATTTTAAAGACGGAATTTCGTATTAAGTCCTTAGACTGGCCAAAAGAAAGCGGGAGCCAAAAACTTTGGTTGAACTAATGGAAACTATAGAAGAAGTATGGTATGAGGATATAATGGAGGAATATTTGAAGGCTTTATACGATGCAATGCCCAGTAGGGTGAAATGCGTAATTAAAGACAAGGGCGAAACCACAAAATATTAAATAATTGTTGATTTAAAAAAAAAATACTGAATTTTATTGTTTTTCTCGTTAGTTTGTAGTAAATTAGTGTGTGTCATTGGAAACAAATTTGAAATTTGGATGAAAAAAACTTTTTGTTATTATTTATATGGTTTCTATATACAAACACAATACAATAAAGTATTATCCCGAGTAGCAACACAAATAAATAAGCAGACACCTTGATAATTATTCTATCAACCGCACGCACTCGTAGCCAAAATTGAAGTGAAGCCAACGCGACGAATTCAGACGCAGCACACAAGAAGAAGTAGCATAGGCACAAGAAGATCCCGTTGCTTTGGCGATTTCTTCTCACACCTCACTCATACATACAAACGTCCTTTTGCATGCATGTCTATCAATGTGACTTTTGCTAGCACATATATATGTAACACATTTTTCAACACGCCACCTCAAAAGTTACACTGATCAGTCACAAAAATTCTGACAGTCGAGTTTATGCTTATCTTTTAATTTGTTTCTTCATTTCGTTTTCTCTTTTCATTTCTGGGGATAACAATTAGAACCAGCATTCGCTGCAAAGAGTTGGGGAAACCCAGTAAAACCCAACTAGATCTATTCAACTAAAGGTTAACAATTCAAATTTTAAACATAAAAACAAGAAAGAAAGTCGGTCAAGCCCGACTATAACATACTCTGAACCAAGAAAATTATACTCTCAGCATAAATTTTGATGCTGCAGTAGCAGCGAACAGTCTTTTGATCATAACTCGAAAGCCGTTCATCCGATCTTCTCCATAAGATCGATAAGTTATCCTGCTAACTAAATATGTCCAAAAAGAACAAGCCATCTATCTTCAAAACTGTGGGAGATATAACGGTTTTACTAAATTGCGGGAGCGGGAGGGGTCGTGGCCAAAATTGAAAATAAACTTGATCTGCCTGCAGACATAAGAAGCATATGTCCCATACATGTCAAACCTCTTTCTCTTACCATCTCTGAGATCTGTGCGTTCATACGGACAGACAAACGGACGGACGGACGGACGGACAGACGGACAGACGGACATGGCTATATCGACTCGGCTGTTGATGCTGATCAAGAATATATATACTTTATAGGGTCGGAGATGATTCCTTCTCGATGTTACATACTTTTGCACAAACTTATTATACTCTATGTACCTGTGGTACAGAGTATAATTATAAGAATATTAAAGCATTTCAGATGCTTAAGATTATTTGTAAACATTAACTTTCATATAGTTTTTCTTAAAGTTGTTTTAAACATATTAAATTTTAAATAGTTTGTTTTAAATTAAAAACGAGAAAGCCAATCTAACTTCGTCTGTGCCGAAGTTCTTATACCCTTGCAAGTGCTCGCTTAAATATTTTCAAAAAATACTCTTTTTCCCATTTTCCGACCGATCGTTCGTATGGGAGCTATATGATATAGTCATCCAATTTGGACAAAAACTTGTAGAATTATGTAAAAGCACGAGAAACAAACAAATACAAAATTGCAGGATGCTACCATTAAAAACAAAAAAGTTTTTCTAACTAAGACTGTTTTTCTGACCTATCTCTTGTATGACAGCTATACCATATAGTTGTCCGATTTTAATAAAAATTGGTAGGATTATAAAAAAACATATAAAAACTACGATTACAAAGTTTGGAGACTATTCCATTGAAAGAAAAAAGTTTTTCATACTAAAACTAGTTTTCCAACCGATTGTTCCTATGGGAGCTATGAGATATAATCATTCGATCCGGTCGGTTCCGACATATTAGTAGTGTGCAGCAAAAAGAAGACTCTGTCCAAAATTTCAGCTCGATAGCTTTAAAACTGAGGGACTAGTTCGCGTAGAATCAGACAGACGGACGGACGGACAGACGGACGGATGGACAGACGGACGGACAAAGCTCAATCGACTCAGCTCGTCACCCTGATCAAGAATATATATAGTTTATGGGGTCGGAAATGAATATTTCTATGCGTTGCAAATTTCTGGGCAAAATTATAATACCCTTTGCAAGGGTATAATAATGAGATCCTTTTCCTTTGGTTTCTCAATGGGAAGGATTTTCATAGGCAACGGTTGAGATATATACCGAAGTTAATTTATTCGGAAAGTCCCAGTTGGCTTCTCAAAGCAATAAGTCTTGCTGATGGTAATGGCTTCGTCAATATGTCTGCCAGCTGTAGATCTGTGGGAATATACTTTACACAAATTAGTTTCTTTTCATCTTGTTCTCTTGTAAAATGATACTTAATGTCTATGGGCTTTGTTCTCTTGTGGCAAGTAGGATTATTAGCAATACTTATACAACCTTGGTTGTCTTCAAAAATATATATAGGACCATTTAATTCTAGATTTATCTCATTTATTAGTGTTTTGAGCCAAAGAGCTTCTCTAACCACTTCAAACAAGGCCATGTATTCTGCTTCGGTAGATGAAGCAGCAACAGATTTTTGCTTCATGGTGCTTCATGAAATTAAGCAGCTTTCAAATATTTTAAAAAGATATCCAGTAGTACTTCTTCTGTCAGTTTCATTCCCAGCCCAATCTGAGTCTACATATCCCGTAAGAATATTACTAAAATTAATATCTTCCTTGAATTGGAGTTTCAGATCAATAGTTCCCTTTAGGTACCTAAGAACTCTTTTAAGGCATTGCCATAGTTCCTTGTTATTGTTATTTGTATATCGACTTACAATACTTATTGAAGTACTTAAGTCTGGTCGTGTACATAACGTAATGCATCACATGATTGTTCCGATTGTAGAGCTTCATAGTCTAACTTGTTTTGGAGGGAGTACTAACTGCATTACAATCTTCCATATTAAATTTTCTCAATACACTTTTAATATATATTGACTGACTGAGACATATCTGTCCATCTGTTCTATCTAATTTTATGCCAATAAAATGTCGAATTTCATGCAAATCAGTCATTTCAAATTTATCTTGAAGGCAAGATTTAAAACTGGACATTGTATCAGATTTGTTTGTAGCAATTACTACATCATCCACATATAGGTTAGGTTAGGATAAATAGGCTGCTCGGCAGAGGCCGAGTTCACCCAGAGGCCTTTTGGCCCATTGTGATGCCTAGTAGGGGGCGGGGTTTGGGAAGGGAGGGGGTAGTGGGGATTGACGGTCAGATTCTGAAAACTCTCTACATAAACCATTTTAAGGAATCCACAAAAAGAGCCAGGTCTTCTATTGGCATATTTGCCAGACAGCCCAGGTCTTCAAAGAATGGTTTGCCCAGATGCTGGGTGCGTTTCCTAAGAAGTGCAGGGAAGTCGCATAGAAGGTGATGGATGCTTTCTATTTCCTCCTCGTTCCCACAGCTACGGCAGAAGTCATGGTGGGGCACGCCCATCCTGGTGGCCATTTGACCGATGGTGCAGTGCCCCGTTATGACTCCTACCATAGTTCTCATCCTGTTCTTGCTAAAGTGTAGGAGTTGGGAAGTTATTTTAGGTGAGTATACTCATCCACATATAACAAAATATAAATATTTCTTGAAATATCTCCCTTATTTAAAATATAAATACAACGGTCAACTCCAAGATTTTCAAATCCAACATCTTTCAATACACTTTCAAACACCGCGAACCAGCATCAAGCAGCTTGCTTAACTCCATCAGCCATGCTCCGGCTTTCACTTATTTTTACGAATTGCGATTTCAGCAAATTCGCACAATTTCAGTTTAGATCGCTCCGAAATTCGCAAGTTTTCGTTATCGATAATGTTCCATTCCCAACTTGTTTTGTGTCATTTCACATAACAAAAACAGCTGATGAGCGCCACTACTTATGCTATCGATAGTTATATATCGATATATACCATGGCCAAATCGCAAATTGTTGTTGTTGTGAGCAGTTTTCCATCTCGCTCAATTTTGTGTATCTTTATTAAATAATTGTTTAAAATATTGCCTTAGTGCGAATGGAGTGGGAGAGTCCGGAAGACAATTCTAAAAAGGTTAAGGAACTGAATAAAAATAGTTCCGTGGGCTGTCTGTTTGTGCATCAACCTATATTTTGCATTTACTTTTCATTTCACGGACTCAGATGTCGCCGGTTTAAAAACGCCAAAACTTTGCGATTTCCGAGTGTCGGAGCACCAACTTTTACGATTTGATGATCAAATCGCAAAGTTTTTGCGAAAGCGAAAATGGGAGCATGGCTGCATATATAGCTTTATTAAGTTTACATACTTTATTTCCATAAGAATGTGTCAAGCCTTTTGGAACATTCATGTATATTTCATCCTTTAGGGTTCCATTTAAAAATGCGGGTTTGACATCCATGTGATGGACCATTAAATTGTATTGATTTGAAAGTGCCAACAGAAATCTGAAACTTGAAATTCGTGCAACTGGTGCAAATGTCTCATCATAGTCAGTCATATATTCTTGAGTGAAACCCCGCGCTACAAGCCTTGCTTTATACTTTACTAAGTTACAAAACTCTTCATGTTTTATACTAAATACCCATTTGCAATCAACTATGTTTTTAGAGCGAAGCTCTTTTACGGACGGTCGACTGGGGGGTAAATCCAGAAAACGATTGTCTTTGCGACAGATTTCTTTGGCTACGCTTTTGACTTTGCAAAGTCAGCAGCGTTTGTGTGTGAGCTCACTGAGTGCATGCGTGTATATGTATGTATGCAACTTTCATGTATGCAGCAAATTATATGCGCTCTCTCTTTTTCTCCAGCACTGGCACTCTATGCTGCCGACGCGTTCGTTTTTTTCGCTTGTTGTTGTTATTGTTGGCTTTGTTAAAGGACTACTTTTTGCCGACGAGACCACCTAATATTATTGCATCATGTCTCTGCTTACACTGGAGTCTGCTAACCAGTGTTGCCAATTTAACTATTTTCGCACCAGATCCAGGTATTTTGTAAGGTCGAAAGCCAGAATGTCTGTGCAAGAAAGCGATAGCAGCATGTGGGTTGTGAGCAGAGTTCGCAACAACCGGTCCTCTCTTTGCAGTTGTCAGAAGAAAAAAACGGTTACGTGCGGCACATTGGAAGAGAGGGACGGAAGCAACCTTTAAATGCGCTCTCTGATTGTGTTCGGTTGGGAGAGGAGAGAAACAGATTTGCTTTTGTTTTTTCTGTCTCGGTCTTTTTGCAGAGACTACTTGCTCTAAAGATCTTTTTAGAGCGAAGCTCTTTTACGGACGGTAGACTTGGGGGCAAATCCGGAAAACGATTGTCTTTGCGACAGATTTCTTTGACTACGCTTTTGACTATGCAAAGTCAGCAGCTTTGGTCTACGGAAAAAAGGCATAGCAGCAGGTGGGTTGTGAGCGGGTGGGTGTTGGTGGTGTATTTAAGGTCACAAAAACAGTGGCCAAACAGCGACCAAAACAGTAATAATAACAGTGACCAGAACAGTGACCAAAACAGACACCGAGACAGTGATAATAACAGTTACCAGAACAGTGACCGAAACAGTGACCGGACAGTGAGCAAAACATTGACCGCTGCGGTGACCAAACAGTGACCATAACAGTGACAACAACAGTGACCTAAACAGTGACCACTACAGAGACCAAAAAATTGACCGAGATAGTGATTATAACAGTGAAAAAACAGTGGCTAAAACATTTACCAAACAGTGACCATAACAGTGACCATAACAGAGACCATAACAGTGACCATAACAGTGACCGAAACTGTGACCGAGACAGTGATCGAAGCAGGGACCAAAACAGAGACATGATATCACAGCACTTGAAAAATGCCTACAAACAATGTAATTAAACGGTCAAAATGGGAGTTTTAGCAACAATTTCTTGGTAAATGGAAAATATCATAAAGCCTGCATCACTATCAACGTTTACTCTTCAACAATTGACATCAAAATCAGTCAGAGGTTTTTGATTTATTTGATGGAAGTCATTCTTACAATGAATGTTTTTTGGCCGATTTGAAATTTAACATTGCTTTTTTTACGTTAAGACTTAAATCTAATTTGCTTATCTTCGATGAGCCGTCAGTAAGCGACGCTCAAGCGTCTGCTAGTATCAGGATAGCTATACGGTATTTCGAAATGCAGGTTTTACATTTACGCATCGTCAGTCAATGCTCTGCAACCCATTGGCCATCATATTTATACCCTGTTCCCATTGAAAATGGGAAAAGGGGGATCATGAAGTTGTGCGAATGTATGTAACAGGGAGAAGGAAAATTTTCCGACCCCATAAAGTATATATATTCTTGATCAGCATGAACAGCCGAGTCGATATAGCCATGTCCGTCTGTCCGTCTGTCCGTCTGTCCGTCCGTCCGTCTGTCCGTCTGTCCGTCTGTCTGTCTGTATGAACGCGTCGATCTCAGAGACTATAAGAGATAGAGCCACAAATTTTTGCACGAAGGTAGATTTATGCTGTACGCAGATCAAGTTTGTTTCAGATTTGGAAAATTCCCACCCGTCCCCCTTTTATCCCCAAAAAACCAAGTCCTCCTCTAGAAATTCTAGACCTAAACAACCGTCAGATCCACAATTTTCAAGTTAGAGCCTCGTGGTTTAGTATACATCAAGCTAGGCCCAATATCTATCTATTCTGAAAAGTACAATCAGATCGGACCAAAAACACCGGAGTTATAAGCGAAACAGTTGAGCTGATAAGAGCAGTTGTTGATCAGGACTAGAAAAGTATTGCCTACATTTAGGATGACATCTTCAAAAATTCAAAAACAAATAAATGAAAATAAATGAACAGGGTATTTTGTGGTCGGGAAACTCGACTGCAGCGCCCTTACTTGTTGTAATTGCGGCCATCGTTTTGGCCATATTATCGACCAGTGTATCCATCTTTCTCTTTAGTGCGGAGACATTGTTGTTCTCTGGAGCTGTTTTGGCTCCGTTGGCTTACGAGCAGTGTAATAGTCGGTACGATTTCGGCTCTCGGTTGCTGAGGCTACAGCTCTCTTCTTGGCGAACACTGTTTTACTATTCAAAATGTAAATTAGACTTAAATAAAAATCATCCGGATATAACCATACAAAAACGACACTTCTTTATTTTGTATTGTAATTTTAATCCCTCGTAAATAGCTTCGCTCGTACCGGCTTTGTGTTATTTGGTTTTTGCACTAAAGTCCAGGTATTATTTTGGAAATGAGAGTTGAGTTCATCTTGTATGGCTTCCTCCCAAAAAGGTCTATCCTCACGAAACTTAATTTCGTCAAATGTGTTAGGAATATCATTTAAGCATATTTGAGTATTTATAAGACAACTTTTCTAAAAATCGATATGATAATTTTGGTTTACCTTTAATTCTTTCACTGCGTCTGAGTTCTTCCTCATTTTTATTTTCATTTTCATTTGATTTATCACCAGTTTCAACAACTGGATCGGCATTCTCGAGATCTGTGGAATTTTCATTGAGTTGTTCAGTTAATTTATTATTTTCCACCAAAGGAAAAACCAACTCTCCATTCTGTCTACTTAAAGAGTAATTATTTGGTTCAACAGTATTACTTTGAACCACAGAGTCTTCTCCATGTGAGACTCGAGATTTTAACATATTTATCTCATTCACCACATCTCTAGCTGTCATAAATTTTCTTGATTCCTCATTCCACAATTCATACCCATTTGGTTCATACCCGACAAGTATAGTCTTAATCGACTTTTCGTTTCGTATTTCGCTTTCGTATTTTATTTAGCGCATATACTGTCGAACCAAATATCTTAAGATATTTCAATATTGGCTTTTTATTACACAACTCATATGGTGTCTTATTTATCTTCAGCAACGCTCTACTCGGGGATCTGTTAATTAAGTATGTTGCTGTTAAAACAGCTTCACCCCAAAAATATTTATTGAGTCTAGCACAATTAAGCATAGAACGAGCTTTTTCGGTGATTGTTCGAATCATCCGTTCTGATACACCATTTAATTGTGGAGTATGAGGAACCGTTAAATGATAGCTGATGCCTTTTTCGATACAGAGATCACGCATTTCATTAGAAAGATATTCTCTTCCATTATCGATATACAGATTTACAATTTTCAAGTTAATGTGTGCCTCACTCTTTGCAACAAAATCATTGAAAACGAAAAACATATCTGACTTGTATGTTATTAAATATGTCACACAATAATGTGTATACTGATCAACGAAGATTACATAATAGTTTTTATTATCAACGGTAGGTGGTGTGATTGGACCGCAGACGTGGGAATGGACTACAAATAGGGGTCGTTGAACATTTTCTTTATTTTTAAATTTTTTAAATTTAATCTTTATTGCTTGCCATTTATACAAGCCTCGCATAATTCATGGTTTAACTCAACATTTTTTAAAAGATTAATATCTTCAAAGAGACCATTTCGTTTTATTTCTAAAAATTTTTCTACACTTATGTGGCCTAATCTTTCATGCCACAATCGATACTCAGCACTATTTGAAATTATTGATGTGAATATTCTACTGTTCAATTTGAACTTTATAATCGGTACATTGTACTCACATATTCCATCAAATAGGATTTCTCAACCAACTCTTGTGTTCTTTTGACCGAAAAATGACCTTGCGTATGGGCAATTTGGATTATTTCGATCTCCATAAGCGATGGAACAACAATTAGCTCTTTGTTTGGATCTTTGAACAAAATCTCGTTCGATATGAAATAATCTTCATATCCTTTGCTTTCAACTACGCTTCTGACCGCCTTAGTCCATTCATCTACCAGCTGAGCATCTTCGTCAAAGCTCCTATCACTGCCATAACCGCAAATTCATGGGAGTGATATTTTTCTTCGCAAGGTTTAGTTTTGCGATTCATATAAAACACTTATTATCCTCTGGGTCCCGCTGCAACAGCACAGCTCCAAATCCATATTTGGAAGCATCTGTGTATATCTCGGTTTCCAATGACGGATCGTACAGCTTCAGAACTGGCCCACTTATCAACGCTGCTTTCAAGCTTTCGAAGGCTTTTTCCTGTTTCTCTTTGAACTCAAATTTCGATTCCTTGCGCAAAAGATCTGACAAGGGTTTTTAACTCTTGTTCCAGTTAATGCGCAAGCCATTTTCCGCTGCCACATTCAAAACTTCAACTTCAATAAGCCCTCTTCCACATCTTGACTGACAATTATTAGATCATCCATATAGACAACACCACCACCGTTTTTTAACCAAATCACTCAAAACTGCCATGATAAATCTGGTAAACACAGCTGGAGTGTTTGAGATACCGAAGGGTACATTCAAAAACTCGTACTGGCCACTCTGGGTAACGAAAGATGTGTACTTCTGAGATTCTGGGGACACGGGGACATGAAAAAATCCATTTCTCAGATCTAAAGTAGTGAAAACCCTCCCTCCTTGCAACTTCTCTATCACACAATCCGTGTTCGCCGTTGGAAAGTTATCCCGAACTATCTTTTCATTTAAATCCCGATAATCGCAGCATACTCGCTTTTTCCCGTTCTTTTTATCGGCGAGAACCACCGGAGTTGCATACTCGGATGTACTCGGTCTTATAATTTTTATACCCTTGCAAAGGGTATTATAATTTTGCCCAGAAATTTGCAATGCATAGAAAAATTCATTTCCGACCCCATAAACTATATATATTCTTGATCAGGGTGACGAGCTGAGTCGATTGAGCTTTGTCCGTCCGTCTGTCCATCCGTCCGTCTGTCCGTCCGTCTGTCTGTCTGATTCTACGCGAACTAGTCTCTCAGTTTAAAAGCTATCGAGCTGAAATTTTGCACAGAGTCTTCTTTTTGCTGCACACTACTAATATGTCGGAACCGGCCGGATCGGATGACTATATCTCATAGCTCCCATAGGAACAATCGGTCGGAAAAAACTTTTTTTCTTTTAAATGGAAACGTCTCCAAACTTTGTAATCGTAGGTTTTCTATGCTTTTTTATAATTCTACCAAGTTTTATCAAAATCGGACAACTATATGGTATAGCTGCCATACAAAAGATAGGTCTGAAAAACAGTCTTAGTTCGAAAAACTTTTTGGTTTTTAATGGTAGCACCCTGCAAAATGTACTTGTTTGTTTCACATGCTTTCACATAATTTTACAAATTTGTGGCCAAATCGGATGACTATATCATATAGCTCCCATACGAAATGGGGAAAGAGTATTTATTTAAAAATATTTAAGCAAGCATTTGCAAGGGTATAAAAACTTCGGCACAGACGAAGTTAGCTTAGCTTTCTCGTTTTCTCTTCGAGCCACTCTTGGATCTGATCATCTACAGTCTTCTGATCGCAATGAGCCGCTTCACATCTATGGCCACACTCTGACTCAGATGTCCCAAATCCAAAAATGTACTTGCTTCCACCTCTCCTGCGCTCACCGTGCACAGGTTCTTGAATTCATATAACAACAATTCACAAGAACTTTTCTTCAACGGGCCAACTACCACACTATCATTTCGATCGGCACCTATTCTAGGCAAAAACACTGTTCCATTCTTAGTTACATTCATATCTACAGTCTCGAGAATCGTGGTCCCCAAAATAGCGTCAAATTGCATATCCTCATCACTAATGACATGAAATTCGAGCTGCATCTTAATTCCGTCAATCTCTATCGGTGCTTTAAAGCTGCCGAATGTCAACACCTGACTTTCACCAATGCCAGTTAAAACTCTCTGTCGGCCAGTAATGTTTTCAACATCCACATCTAATTTAAGGAACACACTTCTACGAATTAAGCACAACTCAGCCCCTGTATCTACAAGTCCTTTAAATAAAACATTATAGCACACAATAGACTTTAACTCAAGTCCAGGAGGAGTAAGCTTGCTTGATGGCTTCACAAATTTTTTCTCACCTTGAACCACATTTGCAGTTCTTTCTTTTTGAATCTGAACTTCCACCTTACATTGTGCTGCTCTGTGACCTGGTTGGTCGCACTTAAGACTCTTAAATTCTTTCATTTATTCTTTTCAATTCTTTCATTTTCCACATTTAAAACATTTTCTGGCTGATGAACCATCCAGTTCCTTGCCTTTTTCACCAGTACCCTTCCCAGCTTGAGGTTCAAATTTGCTTGGCAGCTTAATCGAGTTGCGAGCCTTCTGATATACCTCAATCTGCAACTTCAGCTCTTTGAGATTTCTTGCTTGATACTTCGGTGCTTTGTTAGCTCTAGTATCTGGAATACCTTCTACAAAATATTCAATTATGCTTTCCTCTTCCAAATCAATTCGCTTGGCCATTTCCATTAGGCAATACAAAAACTCATGCAAGGATTTTCCCCTACGTTGCTGCCTTTTACCCATCCTGAGATGTACTTCTGCTGAGGACAATTTTACACCAAACTCATCTAGCAATGCATATTTTAAACTTTGCCAATCTCGTATGTCTCTTTGGCTCCGCACAAACATTTTAGCAGCCCCACAAAGCAACTGTTTGGCATAAACGAACAACAGTAGTTGGTTCCATTCTACCGTCAGTACGCAATCTTCCAATTCTCCTATCCATCGATTGATGCCAGGGGAATTCGATCCAGAAAATTGCGATACACTACCCTCCACGTCTTTAAGTGTGAACCACGACCTAGGCTGTCTATCAATTCCCGTTCCTTGATGCGAATGACCCCTTGGATTGACTGAACACTTGGAAGATACTGATTCATAATCCTCCTCTGTATCATTAACCGTCTCTAACTCTCCGTTTTCCCGAAAACCGAAATGTGCGAGTAAGCTTTCCTGCAGTTGTGCTTTTAGTCCGGTCGTATCCAACTGCAACGCAAACAACTTTGAACGGAGCTCGTCAACGCGCAATGCCAAAATCTCGTTTCTATCCATTTTATAGAGCTTTGTAATCAAAGAAATAAATTTATACAAACACAAGTCAAATTCCTCGCAAACAAGCTTCTGTTAACTTACCAGAGTACAAATTTGTGGTTTTCTAACTTAGGATTACCAAATGTTATTTTTCCCGTTTTCAAACCCTTTTAACCCAGAAGTCATACAACATTCAAGTTCCCTTTGCTTCTCGTAGATTCTGCTTTTCGTCGATTCCGTCTCTGCTAGCGCCTCAGCTAAAAATGTTGCTTCCTCCCACACGATGTATTGCCGTCTCACTTCAATTCGTGTCCGCTGCTCTGTACCAACTTATCGTCTCCGTCTGCTGCCAAAACTCCGTGCACCAGCCTTTGCTTACACGATTTTGCAGGCACACTCCGTTGACTTAACCAGCTCCAGTCCAATTGATCCTCTTCGTCTGCTGCCAAAACTTTGTGTATCAGCCCGATGAATCAATCGCCTGCCGTGTCTCTCTTCTCCGAGCTCTCTATCAAAAGCCAATGCAAAAACAAAACGCCACTTTGCCACTGCCACTGTCTTTGCAACTGCTTTGCCTTGCCTCCACACTGCTTGCAAACACAATTTCGAATTATGATGAAATTCTCGCCACGCCGCCGTCACAATGATGTTGTCTTTTTCGCACTCACGCCTTCCATACACTTTTTGCGTCTTTTAAACGTTTTTCCACGACTTTCTTATGCGTATTTTTCGCTTTTACCAGCAATATGCATTTAAGTCACAGCACAAGTTTAATTAGTTAGTCATTTGCCAAATATTTGTATTAGATTCAGTAGAATGGTGCTCAAATCCCGGTTAAGCCCTCAAATTGTGGTTTCCTCCGTTTGAGAGAGATCGAAGAAACGATTGTTTATTGAGATTATTATTGTTTATTCACTGAGATACTTAAATCTAACAAATATGGATTACTATAACTTTAAATTTGCTTAGCGTCTACAGACTAGGAAGAATAGACTGTGCATTTGCTCTGCCGCGTCGTTTTTGACGTTGGCTGCGACAGCTGGTCCGGGCGCGCACTTTTGAATTTTCGAACTTGTTTCGAAATTGCTAGAGGGCTGGGTGGCTGCGTGCGTTGGAAGAGTGCGGGTATAGGTTGCTGCAGGTGGCTATTGTTTTGTATGGTAGGGTTCTGGTTGGGCCAATTTTAAACTAATATGAACTAGTATGAATTTGTAGGTTTGTAGTTCGTGATCTTTATCGGCTCGATGCGCAATCGAGCTGATCCTTATCGGTTCGACAGAGTGGTTGGCCCCCATCATGATACAACAAGAGAGGTAAGGTGGCATCAGTGTGAGTTCTCTGCAAAGTACCTACACGTTTAGTGCTGCGCGTACTTTTGTAGCGTACGCTTTTGGCAGAAGTACGCATCACACTCATAACGCCTCACCTTTTTTTGTTGCATCATGGCCCCCATGAACCTGTTTCACTCGCTCTCTAGTCTGTGACTGAACTCGCAACGTGGTATTGCTCGCGCTGCAGTTCGACTCACACACACACTTAAACGCAGAGAGAAAGAGCCGGTTAATAAGTATGACCGCTCCTACTTTGCCTATTAATCCCTATCCCTCCAGTACCGTTTCCTACATATATATAGTTCATGGGGACGGAAACTAATATTTCTATGCGTTGCAAACTTCTAAGCTAAATAATGCAAGGGTATAAAGAGACATTTGAGAATTAGTCAGATCAATGGTCTTCGATGGAATTCATAACGTTAACTAAATTTAAACGGATGACGCATTCAATAACTAAATGCTTAAACTAACTAAATAACATATTGGTATTGTAATTTAGTCGTATTGTTTTTGGGATCCGTGTTCATATCTGAATCTGATCCCTAAAAATAAATTAGTGCAAACCTTTTTTGCATATTCTTTATTAAAACTTTAGAGTGGACTTGTACAAAAAATTTTACATCTGCTTTTGTTGTTTGCATTGCGAGTGTAAAAATAATATAGCATCGAATACTACGTTTGTGCTAGCAATATCACTGATTTTTAAAATCACGCTTTTAAAAATGCGCCTGTTTATGCTGTCATATAAAAAACACGATATTTCTATAGTGAGATGCCACCTATGTAAGAAATCATCGTTTTTCTCAAAACCATAGTCTAATTTCGTGATTTTGTATTTATGCATGTAATTTTTGGATAAATCATGATCTGAAACCATGGTTTTTTGCAAGCATAAACGTAAAATAAGTTCTCGGCTTTAAGATTGGTGCGCCTTTCTTCCAAGACTCAATTAGCCAAACTGAAGCACCTTTCATTAGAAACGCTATATGCAGGCAGGCATACATAATACTTATTTGCCTTGCTCATTTTTCAATCTAGGGAAATTCTTCCATCAATTCAATATATTTTTATCTGAATAAAACACATCTTAGTACATTTCGAGTTGTGCATTTCCAAGTAACGTCAATTCAATGCACCCTTAAGGCTAGAAAGATGTGTTGTATTTAGCTGTTTTTCCACAAATCAGTTGCATCTCCGCAACTAGCGAAAGATATATTAATATTGTTTTTATACTCTGTACCGTAGGTACAGAGAGGATTATAAGTTTGTGCAAAAGTATGTAACATAAATATATATATTCTTGATCAGCATCAACAGCCGAGTCATGTCTGTGGCATATCACCATTAAGTGAAAATATGCGAACTTCTGAGCAGATGAAGGGTTGTCCATTGGCGATGCACGCGCTGGCTCCGGCTTTCGGTAAATCGGCCATTGGGGAGGGTTCAAGTTTATGCGCCTAGACTAGTGCTTGATGGCTTATTCAAATAATTATTAAAATTTCGCGTGCGGGGTTACCTTCCATACCTAGAATCTTTACGTAGGTGACGCCTTATAAAAGCCGACAACGACTTCTACATTACCCTTCCCTTAGGCGGCATGGCTCCGGAACTCAACACACTTTAGAAATTCATTTTCACAATTAGGGTATTCACCAACCCTCGTAAAATGGTAAAGCGTAAATTTACCACACATGATTCACTGTCGTAATTGTTGTGGTAAACGAGCTGTTTTGACAAGAAGAAGAAGAAGAAGATTATTTGAGTGTCAAAACTTTACTCGTGACATAATAAAACTGCCAAGACAAAGTGAGCAACAAGCATTGATTAAGCGAAAAATAGACTTGGCTCTTCATGAAATCGAATGCATTGATGGTAGGTGTACAAATCAAGCAAAAACACGAGGATGAAGAAATATAAATACATAAAACCATTTTAGATATGGACCATGATGCAGCCGATGAAGTGATGGACGAGCTTATGGTAGATCTCACTGCAATTGCATGCTGTCGGCGAGGAACCAAGTTTTTTGTGCCCAAATCAGTCAACCGGCGAAGCAATGTTCTGCCATCTTTTAATGATGGTCGCTTTCTCCAAATGCTTCGAGTGACTAAGTGTCAGTTCGCCTCAATCGTCGAATTGATCCGTGCGGACCCATGCTTTGAGTCATCTGTATTTCGGCCCCAAATGGATATTGAGTTGCAGGTAGCGATTGCACTTTTTCGTTTGGGGTCATCTGGAGAAGCTGCATCAATAAGGAAATTAGCATCTTTGTTTGGAGTAGGCGATGGCGGCTCTCTAGGTCTTGTTACAGACAGAGTGTTCGGAGCTATTCTGAGGAAGAAGTCGCAATTTGTTTACTGGCCAGATGCAGCTGAACGAAGGTGGCTCATTTCAAAAACCCTCCATGAGATGCCATTCTGCATTGGGTATATTGATGGCAGCGAAATAAAGCTGGCTGAACAGCCTGCAACGAACCATGAAGTGTACTATTCGCGGAAACATGTGTACTCCATCAAGGTACAGGTTGTCTGCGACTACCAATTGAGAATTCGAAATGTCGTAGTTGGAAATCCCGGTAGCTACCATGATGCAAAAATATATAAGAGCTCAAAACTTTTCAAGGAGCATGAAAAATACTTCAGCGGAGAAGAATGGATTGCCGGAGACTCAGCCTACCCTTTATCCAAATGTGTAATCACTCCTTACAGAAGCAATGCGACAGCAGCGGAACCGAGCGACCAAGCCAGATTCAACAAAAGACACAGCCAATTTCGCGTACGGATAGAAAATTGCTTCGGTATGCTGATAGAAAAGTTCTCTAGCTTAAAAGAAATGAGGATTCGCATTCGAGACCGTGAGAGTCAGGATTGCATTCTTCACAATCTTCTACTCGAAGAGCGAGACGTATCAATCGCTGCTCCTGACGATGATGAATCGCACGGTGGTGAAGCAGACGCAACCCTAAATGCTCTGAGAAGCTCAACACCTGAACCGAAACGACAAGCAATAAATAACTTAATGTTTAAATGTTCACAAAAATATTTCTTTTATTAGATAAGTGTTACATGTACCTTATTGATTATTTTTGTACCTTAGTTCTAGTTCTAATTTTTTAATTCTCTCCTGTTGTTCCAGCTCCATTTTTTTTAATATGAAATCGTTTTCCACCTTCTTCTCCTCCAGATCCAACTTTTTGCGCTCTATTTCTTTCATCCAATTGTGTTTTTCGTGCTCCAAAACCAGTTTACTTTCCTCCATTACCAGCTGTTGCTTGCGAAAGCTCAACCGATCGGTTTCCAATTCGGTTAGTTTTTCAACTGATGTCCTGGGCTTTTTGGTTGGCTGCCTTTTATTTAGGCTGCTGTCATCCCCAATTGAATCGTCAAAGCCCGACGCGGCTGTATCATAAGAATTTTCGTAACCACTGCCGTCAATTACGCTAGAGGAAGCCATCGAATCATCGAAGTCTTCCATGGTATCGAGAAGTACCACTTCAACTTCTTTGACCTAATTAAAGATGTCCGCCAGTTGGTCATAATGCGGACACATTTTGTTCAACTTTTCTAAATTTCTAAATATCTATTAGTTCTTAAAAGTATATGCCTGCTACCAGCAAACTTACCCTGCACAGTCCGCACGCCATCTCCATCGTCAACTCCAGCACCAGTCGATCCAAGCCATTTATTAGCTTTGCTTAGCTGAGTCTTCAAGGAACGCATTTTGCCCCTTACCAAATTCCACTTGGCGTCTATTTTGGATTCGCTCAATAGTTTTTATACTCTGTACCGTAGGTACACAGAGTATTATAAGTTTGTGCAAAAGTATGTAACATCGAGAAGGAATCATCTCCGACCCTATAAAGCATATATATTCTTGATCAGCATCAACAGCCGAGTCATGTCCGTCATGTCCGTCTGTCCTTCTGTCTGTCCGTATGAACGCACAGATCTCAGAGATGGTAAGAGATAGAGGTTTGACATGTATGGGACATAAGCTTCTTATGTCTGCAGGCAGATCAAGTTTATTTTCAATTTTGGTCACGCCCCCTCCCGCCCCCGCAATTTAGAAAAAACGTCATATCTCCCACAGTTTTGATAGATGGCTTGTTCCTTCTGGACATATTTAGTTAGCAGGATAACTTATCGATCCGCCAAAGGAATGAAGAATCGGATGAACGGTTTCCGAGTTATGATCAAATGACTGTTCGCTGCTACTGCAGCATCAAAATTTATGCTGAGCGTATAATTTTTTTGGTACATGGTAAATTATCCTCCCTCCAGCACTTTGAATCACCCTCCCGTTTTCTCTTTAAAGTTTGCTGTTCCGACACTAGAAAAGATTTGATTAAAATAATTTAATTGGTTTTAATTGGCGATTTACTTACTCTTTTCGGTTGCTATTATGTTTGGTATGACCGAAAATTTTTGAGACAAAAATCTCGAAATGGCTCGATTCCAAGTCTTTTTGACCGATTCTTTGAATAATTTGACAACACTTTAACTCGATACTTTTTACGCTTTTACAACAGGTTTTTTTAAACATACCCCAGAGCATCAAAAACTTCGTAATTTTTTTCTCATGTGTTTTGTTGTTGCGTCGTAAACTTTTGGATTTACGCTTTTACGCTTTACCATTTTACGAGGACTAGTGAGCACCCTCATTCAATTTATTATTACCAGGGTTCGTAAATATCACTCATATTAATATCATTGAACAAAAACTCAAACACTGATATATATAAATAAATATCGTGAGTGATGAAAAAAACTCTGAGCATTGTTTCAAAAAAATATACATCACAAAAATATCACCTGATATTTTTCACTAGTGATATATATCACTTACATTTTCATCACGAGTGATTCAAAGATTTTTAAATCCAACTGTACTTATAAAAATTTCTACCACAATGCTGCAGACACAACACATGGTAATGGGAGACTTCTACCGAGAATGGTTGCTTTGTGAAGCGCAGCTTAGGCAGCTGGGGTGCGAGTATAAGCTTGCAAGGAAGTTACAAGCAGCAATGCTGACAAGAAAATCCATTTTAATGGAGATTGATGCATTCTTAGCAGCAATATATATTGACCCTCGATCTAGTTTTAGAGGCTTTACACTCAGAGAAAAAATCAAGCAGATCGTGCTTGATATCAAGAAGATTCGATGTCAAAAGGACGGCAACATCGAATATTCTCGGATCCAAGAAGAAAAATCTTGAAATCAAGCATAGATAAAATAAGCATAAATATTCTCGACTCTTAGAATAGTTTCTCTTGGTTGCAAAAATAAAAAAGTTTCGATTCCAATAGTAGCATAGAAGATACATCGCAACACGCACACACCACACCACCTCAAAACCTCACACCCCAATGCCACTCTCCTCTCCTAATAAATTGTGATTAATTTTTAAAATGCCATTTCAGAATTTTATTTTGTACTTTCCTCAACTGGGACTTGAACTCAGGGACTCGAAGACTGCAACACTCACCGACACCGACATCTCAGCCGGCACCGCCACAACGCGTTTAGACAAAGCAGCGGCGAATTCTCGGTATAAATTGTAGGCAACATCCATTGGCAATTCTAAGAGTGAGAGAGAGAATTGTTCTCATTTGTTGTTTGCTCTCTCCACTTGTGGCTCCCCGCACTTTCCTTGCCATCAAGCTCAAAGTCAAGAACGTTTGTCTGCTTGTATTCGAGCAGATTTCGTCTTAAAAAAATCAAGAAGAAAAATTCTAAATTGAAGCAGAAATCGTGCTTGCCGATTCGTGCTACATTTCTCTGGGTGTACATTTTTGAATGATAGTGAAAAACAAACTGCAATAGTAAGTCATTTTGTTAATATTTATCTATATATATAAAGTTGTTCAACCTGACTGACTGACTGTCTGGTGACAGTCGTGCAGCCCAAGCCATAAGAGATAGAAGGCTGAAATTTTGACAGAAGTTTCCTTATGTGGTGAAAGTGCGTACTAAGGCGGGGTTTTGGAAAATTCCACCCGGAAAAGCGTCGGAAAAGTTTGTATGGGGAAAATTTTATTTTTGATCCGAATGACTTGAAACTCGGTTTGTAAGCAAAGTATGCGAAATAATTGGACACGTGTTTTCCCGATTTTGGAAAATCTACCCACAAGGAAAATTGCTGGAAAATTCGAAGTGCAAAAACCTATTTTTCACCCGATTGACTTGAAGTTAAATAAAATGAGATGTCATTTTCCGATGTTGGAAAATTTGACCGTTTGGTCGGAAAATTCCCGGAAAATTCTGCATGCTAAATAAGTATAATTTATCCGATTGGCTTGAAATTCGGTTTGTAAGGAAAGTAAGTGATATAAATTAAGATGTCATATTCCGATGTTGGAAAATTTGACCCTTAGGTCGGAAAATTCCGGGAAAATTCTGCATGCTAAATATGTATAATTCATCCGATTGGCTTGAAATTCGGTTTGTAAGGAAAGTAAGTGATATAATTTAAGATCTCATTTTCCGATGTTGGAAAATTTGACAGTAGGGCCGGTAAATTCCCGCAAAAGCGTCGGAAAAGTTTGTATGGGGAAAATTTTATTTACCATCCGATTGACTTGAAACTCGGATTGTCAGCAAAGTATGCGAAACGAGAGCGTAAGTTGTCGGCCCTGTGCGACTTCGAAATACCCGTTACTCAGCTCAGCTCGCATAAGTATGCAACATTTTTTTAACTCGGCTATTTATTATCCGATCCTTTTGAAAATTTGCGGTTGTAGATATTGGACACAAAGACTACACTGCAAAATCTGAGCTCGATATCTTAAAAATTGTGGGAGTTATTTATTGCGGGGGCGGGAGGGGGCGTGACCAAAATTTGAAACAAACTTGATCTGCCTAGCTTACGTATAAAATTTGGTTGCTCTAGCTCTTCTAGTCTCTGAGATCTAGGTGTTCATACAGACGGACGGACGGACGGTCGGACGGACGGACGGACAGACGGACATGTCTATATCGACTCGGCTGTTGATGCTGATGAAGAATATATATACTTTATGATATCGGAGATGCTTCCTTCTCCCTGTTACATATGTTCATTTGCACGACTTTAGTATACCCTTTTTACTCTACGAGTAACGGGTATAAAAATTGGACACGTGTTTTCCCGATTTTTAAAAATCCACCCACAAAGAAAATTCGATATGCAAAAATGAATTTTTCCACCCGATTGACTTAAAATTCGGTTAGTAAGGATAGTAAGTGAAGTAAATTGAGATGTCATTTTCCGATGTTGGAAAATTTGACCGTAGGGCCGGAAAATTCCCGCAAAAGCGTGGGAAAAGTTTGTATGGGGAAAATTTTATTTACCATCCGATTTACTTGAAACTCGGGATGTAAGCAAAGTATACGAAATAATTGGATACGTGTTTTCCCGATTTCGGAAAATCCGCCCACAAGGAAAATTCCCGGAAAAATATGATATGCAAAAATCTATATTTCATCTGATTGACTTGGAACTCGGTTTGTAAGCAAAGTATGCAAAATAATAGACATATGTTTTCCCGATTTTGGAAAATCCGCCCACAAGGAAAATTGCCGAGAAAATTCGATTTGCGAAAATCTATTTTTCCCCCGATTGACTTAAAATTCGGTTAGTAAGTGAAATAAATTGACAAGACATTTTCCGATGTTGGAAAATTTGACCGTAAAGTAGGAAAATTCACGGAAAAGTCTGCAAACTAAGTAACTATAAATAACCCGATTGAATTGAAATTCGGTTTGAAAGAATAGTAAGTGAAGTTTCATTCGATTGACTTGAAACTCATTTTGTAAGGATGGTTAGTAAGATAAATTGAGATACCAGTTTTGCGATGTCGGAAAATTCGACAGTAGGCTCGGAAAACTCTTGGAAAATTATGCATCCGAAAAACTGTTTTTCAACCGATTGACTTGAAACTCGGTTTGTAAGGACCGTAAAATTAATTTGTAATGTGACTTTCCGTTTTTTGGAAATTTGGCCCTAGTGTCGGAAATCTTCCGGACACTCCGAATGCAATAAACTATATTTCATCCGATTGACATGAAACTAAGTTTGTAAGGATAGTATGAGAAACAGCGATACCGATAACGAAAATTATAGCGATAGCGGTCACAGTAACGGTAACGAGAACAATGACGATATTGAAAAATGAACAACGACTGTTGTTTCGACCAATTCAGCACCATGGGTAGAAAATTGGTGGTCAAGACTGTATAAAAGTTTAGTTTCCAGCGACAAGCTCCAAACGAATTGTATGAGCTACATTAAAAAACAAGAAAAAAAGTCGGTCAAGCCCGACTATAACATACTCTGTACCAAGAAAATTCGTCTTTTGATCATAACTCGAAAACCGTTTATCCGATCTTCTTAACTCTTTTGGCGGATCGATAAGTTATCCTAATAACTAAATATGTCCAGAAGAAACAAGCCATCTATCTTCAAAACTGTGGGAGATATGACATTTTTTTTTGCGGGGGCGGGAGGTGGCTTGTCCAAAATTGAAAATAAACTTGATCTGCCTGCAGACATAAGAAGCATATGTCCCATACATGTCAAACCTCTATCTCTTACCATCTCTGAGATCTGTGCGTTCATACGGACGGACGGACGGACTGACGGACGGACAAACGAACATGGCTATGTCGACTCGGCTGTTGATGCTGATCAAGAATATATATACTTTATGGAATCGGAGATGCTTCCTTCTGGATGTTACATACTTTTGCACAAACTTATAATACTGTATGTACCTACGGTACAGAGAATAAAAATTTTACCAGCATGATAAATAAGTAACAAATTGATGCAAAGCGAGCGAAGCCGCTGGTAAATAAAGCTAGTATTATATATAACTCGATACTTAAAGAGTGCACATATAGTACATTAAATTTTCATTTCAGATAAAATTGACCTCAATATATGAACATATAAAGAAAAATTGTGGAATTGAAGGTATAACTGAAGAAATGCCAAGTACATCTGCAAATTCAAAGTACAATATATTAAAATCTGACGAAATGTTCTTTCCCCAAATTGATGACGGCTCAATTGAAAGCAAAATAATATATTTTCAATACGGTGAACGGATAAGTATCGAGAGCAGTGCCGTGCAGTACTTGAGATCTTATAAATTCAAAGAACCCACTTTGGGAAAACATGCCGAAATTGTCCTTGCTGTGCCAGCAACACAAGTCTCGGTCGAAAGAGCATTCAGTGCATTACCATATATATTTACCAGGTTGAAAACTCGATTGAGCGAAAAGTCGCTTGAGAACATATTAATGGTCAAGATAAACAACCAACTACTAAATAATATTTCATTTGAAGTAGATTAATACATAATATATATATATATATATAATGGTAATTAATATAATGAAGTTAAAACTTTGTTTTCAGTGGTCAAAACTGTTTTTGATATAAAGCACGAAACCAATGAAATTCCCTTTTCTTTCCATTTAACTTATTAGTAACAAGCACACAACAACAGAGAGAAGTGTATTTTATTTGTCTAAGTTCATGTTTAAATCTTCAAATCACCCGTGATGAAAATGTTGATTTTTGTGATGTATATTTTTTGGAACAAAGTTCACAGTTTTTTATCATTCACGATATTTATTTGTACATATCAGTGTTGAATATTTCTTTACTAGTAAATAAAGGCCTTGTTGATGTGAGTGATATTTTACGAACCCTGATTATTACTAAACAATATTAACCCAAAAAGATTCATTTATTTATTAGGCATCTAAAAATACTAAATAGATTTTTAAAAGAAAAAAAACCTAATTTAAAAAAATTTAAAAAAAAATAGAAATATATAAAATTACGGAAAAATAAATTTGAATTGGAGATTGAAATTTAATATAAAATGGTTGGCATGAAAACATATTCAATATTTCGCTTTCGAACAGAACACAAAACTTTTCGTTTGCTGGCAAGTGTTTATATGCTGCAAATGCACAGCTGGTCTTAGGCATTGGCTTAAATGGCCACGCAAAATTTACTAAGCGACTTCTCTCTCACCCGTCACCCGACAAAAACGGGCAGCACGTGGTCCTCCAGATCAACAAGGAAGCCGAGGATCTGCTCTACCCAAGATTCGGGGTGATGGCATGGGGAGTAGGTAGCGTGCACCTACGTCTCAAGAAACGCCACCCCGAGGACACTAATGAGCACACACTGGAGGCTGAAGAGGTTTAGAACGATCTCGGAATCTATATGATGGTCGAAAAAGCCAGCAGCCTCGATATTACGGGGGCTGTACAGTCTGCGGAGGAAGACGAGGATGGCGAAACCACCTTGCAGGCTGACCCATCGGCACTGGAGGATGCGGACACCAGTCATGCAGTTGAAGGTCCTCCAGGTCAACTTGCATAAGAGCAAGATCGCCTCGGCGGAGCTCCTTCTAACCTTGGAGGAAGGGCCCGCAGATGTGGCTTTAGTTCAGGAACCTTGAATAGCGGCGGGAAACAAGGTCTCCGGACTAAAGTCACAAAACTACAACATCTTTTACCCCACCCCAGTAAGTAGAGCAAGGACTGCCATTCTGGTAAGAAAAGGCATCTATGCGTATTTAATGACAAATTACAGCATGGACGACCTCACTGTTGTGGCCTTGGAGGGTGACAGGGACGAGCCAATTCTTATGGCGTCCTTCTACATGGCGCATGAGCGAGAGGCACCACCGGCTGAACTGGGAAGACTGACGGCGGAGGCAAGCTACAAGAAGCAACGCCTCGTCATCGGAACGGACGCCAACGCACTCCACACTGTGTGGGGCAGCCCGGACATCAACGACAGAGGTGAGTCTCTCTTACATTTTATTATACAAACCAGTCTAAGTGTAGAAAACGTTGGAGACATACCCACATATGTGGGACCAACCTCGGCCAACGTCCTAGACTTAACCATGACCTTAGGGAACAGTACTCAGGCGTCAGAATGGAGAGTTCTTGAAAAACCCTCCTTCTCCGACCACAAGTACATCCAGTTCAAGATCCAATTCGATTATTGTCAAACTAGAAACGTCTATAGGAACCCCCGGAATACCGACTGGGTGAAGTACCTTAAGAAGAAGAAGAACCAGACCCCCCTGGTGGACCCCAGAACTGAAATAGCAGATTAATGACGTCCAGGAATGCTTCAAACTCGCCAAACAAGCGGATGAAGTTATCATCTGGGAGGAGTATAAGATAAGACTTTGCTTATTCAAAAAAGAAGTAAGGAAGGCAAAGCAACATTCATGGAGAACCTTCTGCTCCAGCATAGAGAAGGTCTCGGAAGCAGCCAGACTCAGGAAGCTGCTTTCAAAGCAGCCACCTATGCAGAGTCAACTAAAAACGGACGAAGGTCACTGGACAGAAAGCAGCAAGGAAGCTACAAGCGCTCTTCTCGATGCGCACTTCCCGGGCTGCACTATAGTCACCGAGCCAAATACGCTTCAGGACTGGAATACTCAACAAACTAACATCCCATCCAACTTAGTCACTCCAAGAAAAATCCGATGGTCGATCGACTCGTTCGCGAGCTACAAGTCCCCCGGACAGGATGGCATAATACCCGCCATGCTAAAAACGATCAAAGGCTTAGTCGTACCATGGCTACCGTACATTTTTGAAGCCTGCCTGGAGTGGGGCTATGTACCTGAGACCTGGAGGACAGCACGTGCTGTGTTCCTACCCAAATCGAGGAAATGCAGTCACGTGCAGCCAAAAGACTACAGGCCCATTAGCCTCACTTCATTCCTGCTTAAAACAATGGAAAAATTACTTGTTCTCCACATAAGAAAAGGCATGAACCTGACCTTGGAGAACAACCAACACGCATACACGAAAGGGAAATCGATGGAAACAGCGCTACACTCCCTAGCGCTACCCTCCCGAGAAAGCAATGTACCATAACGAGTATGCCACGGGGGCATTCCTTGATATATCTGGTGCATTCAACGTCTCCACGGAGGGCATCCTAACAGCTGTATCAATACATAAGGCTTTGGACTCGTGGATATACAGGGTTGCCCATATTCGACGGACCCATGTTTTTTTTTAAAAAAATCAAAGAAAAAAAGAAAAATTTGGCGGTTGGCAATCTTAATCATTTAATTTGATCCAAGTAGATTTGTTTACATCAATTTTTGAATATGATATCTCTCAAATGGCCGCCTCTGGCGTTGATGGCGTATTGTGCCCTTTTTTGCAGCATTTTCCATCGTTTTCGCCAACATTTCGGCCGGAATAGCGGCTATTTCTTCACGAATGTTGTCCTTGAGCTCTTCTACGGTCCTTGGCTTGTTAACGTAAACCTTTGACTTCAAATTTCCCCCCAAATCACCACTTTTCGACATCAAACGGCCCGGAAACAATTTCTTCAGAAAATCGATTGTTATGCGACTTGTCTGCGGTGGAGCGCCGTCTTGTTGAAACCAGAACTGCCTCATACGCTTTCGACGAATAATTGGCATCACAAAATTGGTCATCATGTCGCGATAACGCTCCTGGTTGATGGTAACAGCATGGCCATTTTCATTTTGGAAGAAAAACGGCCCAATGACCGTTTTCGCACTAACGCCGCACCAAACTGTGACTTTTTCGTCATGAAGAGGCACTTCTTGATTCTCCTGAGGATTTTCAGTGGCGTAAATACGGCAATTTTGCTTATTTACGGTCCCATTCAATGTGAAATTTTAATTTTTTAAAAGCACGTTAAGTTTTCACAATTGACTTGTTCTGTTGAATGTAAATTTCAACTATTTCAGAGCGCAATTTTGCTTATTTACGGTCCCATTCAATGTGAAATTTTAATTTTTTAAAAGCACGTTAAGTTTTCACAATTGACTTGTTCTGTTGAATGTAAATTTCAACTATTTCAGAGCGCTCGCGTGGCGTGTATTGTTCCATGGTAAAAATCTGCTTGGACCGACGCTTCAAACGCGGTATGTCATTAAGCGATCTGACATCTCTGTCAAAAGTTATGGCGTTGCCAGATGGGTCCGTCGAATATGGACAACCCTGTACAGCCTGCTGAGCTGCAGAAGAGTACATGCCGAGTGGGGTACCACAACCATGACGAAGGAGGCACACGGCAACACGCCTCAAGGCGGAGTACTGTCACCCCTTCTATGAAACCTTGTGGTTAACGAACTGCTAACAAAATTTCGCAGGAAAGCACCCAAGATAACCGCATATGCCGACGACATATGCATAATTATCATCGGAAAATGTCCATTGACTCTCAGCTCAATCATGGACTATACACTCAAAGAGATACTAAAATGGGCCATAGAAGCCGGACTTAGTATTAATGTGGAGAAGACGGACCTCAGTCTCTTTACCAAGAGATACAAGGCGGTAGCCATGGACTCCACCAAAGATAAGTGGAATATCACTAACGCCAAAGAATAACGTTAAATACCTTGGAGCAGTAATCGATAGTAAACTGTCATGGAAGCCGAATGTGGAATAAAGAGTAAAGAAGGCGACCAACGCACTATATGCATCCCAGAAGATTCTGAGTAGTACTTGGGGCCTATCACCAAGTCTGATGCACTGGCTGTTCATTTCAGTAATACGACCGATACTGCTACACGGCATACTGGTATGGTTGCAAGCCATGGAGAAAACCACAACCCTAAAGCTGATGGAGAAGACCCAGCGACAGGCCCTGGTCTGTATTACGGGGGTGCTGAAGTCCAGTCCCACCAAAGCATTAGAACACATCTTAGGTGTCAACCCTCTGAACATCCAAGCACGCCTTATGGCACAAAAGACCGCTCAACGTCTATGTGCGACTGGCACCATGGCGCTACAAAGCTATGGACACAGCATAGTTGGTAGAGAGATCATTAGTAGCACGGACTACATTATCCCAAAGATCAACTCAATATGGGACTGGCCCAAGAAGCAACGCACCTTTTTACAGACGGCTCAAAGATGGACCGAGGAGTCAGAGCCGCCGTATACTGTGCAGAGCCAGAAATAAAGCTCTCATACAAACTGCCAAACCACTGCACCATATTCCAGGCGGAAGTCTTCGCAATAAGGAAAGCAGCGGAGTTGGCGAAAATTCACGCTCCATAAAATCAAATAAATATCTACATGGACAGCCGGCAATGCAAGGACATTCCATCAACTCCAGAAATGTCCTGGCGAGCAGGGAAGCACTAGATTCCCTCAGCATCTCCAGAAAGGTGCAAATCTACTGGATTCCCAGCCACCGGGGCATCGATGGAAACGAGATGGCTGACAGTCTTGCAAAAGTCGGAGTCGTACTCGGCCAAGAAGAAACACTAAACACACCTATCTCCATAAAGACGCTTAACAGCAAGCTGGAGGAGATAGCAGAGAAAGAAGCAGAGGTGAGGTGGGAGAACACCAGCGGATGCAGAATCTCTAAAATTATGTGCTAGACAAGAGACAAAAAACTTACGCACCATCTGCTACAGCTCCAGAGAAAAGACTGTAGACTGCTCATTGGCATACTAACGGGACACTTCCTAGCAGCCGCTCATGCGATGAAGCTAGGCATAACGACAGAGGACACCTGCAAAAAAATGTATGGCACCTGGAGTCGCAGAAACTCTAGAACATCTCATTTGCAGTTGCCCAGCAATTGCCAAGACAAGATTAAAAACTCTGCACACCCCACGGTTCTCTTCTCTGGAGGAAGCGGCCAAAAGGCCCCCAAAACAATTATTGGCATTTGCCAAAACGTCAAAAATCCTCCTGGACGACTTAGAAGTCGTACCCAAATAATAACCCGGCCTCATTAAGGACCCTAAGGTCTATGTGTGACCCCATCTGGGATCAGCCGGAACTACCTACCCACCTTAACCCAAAAATAATTTGAAGACTTTTATATGGAAATGAGGGTGGGTGCATGCGAAACTATATGGAAATCAAAAGAGAACATATTCACTTACGTATTTGTCCGCTCCAACTCCAAAAGCGCTTTCGTGTTGTGTGGGCTGCTGTAATACCGCTATGTAAGAGAAAATATCCCTTTTGATCGCTGGACCACAATTAGGAACACAAACAAAATAAATACAATGTTATGCACACATGAACCGGTAACTGGGTACTATCTTTCTTGCTTTCTCTCCTTCTTTTCACTTCATTTTAATTCTTTTTATATTCTTTACTCTACTTCAATTTTCTCCCATCTTTCTTTTCGTTACTTTTTGGAGAGCAGAAAAAAGGGAGCATCCAAACCAACGGTTCACACGAACAAAAAAAAAATGTTTAAAAGGGAGGCGCTATAAAAATTAGAATAGGGCAAAATTACGTGCTTTTTATACTCTGTACCGTAGGTACATAGAGTATTATAAGTTTGTGCAAAAGTATGTAACATCCAGAAGGAAGCATCTTCGACCCCATAAAGTATATATATTCTTGATCAGCATCAACAGCCGAGTCGATATAGCCATGTCCGTCTGTCCGTATGAAGAGATGGTAAGAGATAGAGGTTTGACGTGTATGGGACATATGCTTCTTATGTCTGCAGGCAGATCAAGTTTATTTTCAATTTTGGCCACGCCCCCTCCCGCCCCCGCAATTTAGAAAAAACGTCATATCTCCCACAGTTTTGAAGATAGATGGCTTGTTCCTTCTGGACATATTTAGTTGTTAGAATAACTTATCGATCCGCCAAAGGAATGAAGAAGATCGGATGAACGGTTTTCGAGTTATGATCAAAAGACAAAATTTCTTGGTACAGAGTATGTTATAGTCGGGCTTGACCGACTTTCTTTCTTGTTTCTAATCGAAAATCACTTGAATTCTGATTTTTCAGCCGCCAAAAAAAAAAAAATATGAATATCGTTGTAGGAGCAAATTGCCCTAATGAGGGATTAATAAAAAGTATGTAACTAAAAAATATATGAGGCGGCTCTGCTGACGGCTTGAGCTATTAAAAACGAGAGCGTAAGTTAAAGTCGGCCCTGCCCGACTTCGAAATACCCGTTACTCAGCTCAGCTCGGATAAGTATGCAACATTTTTTTAACTCGGCCATTTATTATCCGATCCTTTTGAAAATTTGTGAGATTGTAGATATTGGCCACAAAGACTACACTGCAAAATCTGAGCTCGATATCTTAAAAATTGTGGGAGTTATTCAATATTTTTTATTGCGGGGGCGGGAGGGGGCGTGGCCAAAATTTGAAACAAAGTTGATCTGCCTACAGACAATACTAGCTTTCGTATAAGATTTGGTTGCTCTAGCTCTTCTAGTCTCTGAGATCTAGGTGTTCATACAGACGGACGGTCGGACGGACGGACGGACGGACGGACGGACGGACGGACAGACGGACATGGCTATATCGACTCGGCTGTTGATGCTGATGAAGAATATATATACTTTATGATATCGGAGATGCTTCCTTCTGCCTGTTACATACATTTGCACGACTTTAGTATACCCTTTTTACTCTACGAGTAACGGGTATAAAAACGATTTGGACGGCCGTCAGCTTCTAGCACTTTCTGCTTTCCCGATTTTCGTCTAGATAGCGGCTTTTTCCGCACTTTTCGGAATTTTCGCAGGCTGGGATTTTCCGGGGGGGTCGGGTCGAAGAGCGGCTTGACGTCGATGTAGCGCGATCGGCCTGCTCACGTGCACTAACTTGGTGCGCTATCGCCACTGCTGGTCCAAGCAGAGTTTTGTCGTCTCCTTTTTGGCTTGTCTTTGGGCGGCTATGGTATAATGGATACGCTCTTACTGGCAGGGAGGCTTCTCTTAAGATGCACAAGCCAAGGAATTCAAAAACAATTAAAAAAAACTTTCTCACTAGGTGAAATGGGAAGCACTCTACGCAAATGCCCTCTTCTCTTAAAAATGAGACTAGCAGGGCAAAACAATTTCTTCCAAGTTGCAGCTGGGCGATGCCTTAAAATTGGGCCTCAAAATAAAACTCCAAATCTGCAAAAATGGGTTGGCAAAAATAACAAAAAAAATCTTTCTAACCTCTAATCTCTAATCACACTTACTTTTTTTTCTGGGTAACTTACCCTACGGATCTGGCGCAGGTATATTTATACCCGTTACTCGTAGAGTAACAAGGGTATACTAAAGTCGTGCGAATGTATGTAACAGGCAGAAGAAAGCATATCCGATATCATAAAGTATATATATTCTTCATCAGCATCAACAGCCGAGTCGATATTACCATGTCCGTCTGTCCATCCGTCCGTCCGTCCGTTTGTATGAACACCTAGATCTCAGAGACTGGAAGAGCTAGAGCAACCAAATTTTAGATGTAAGCTAGTATTGTCTGCAGGCAGATCAAGTTTATTTCAAATTTTAGCCACGCCCCCTCCCGCCCCCGCAATAAAAAATGTTGAATTTCTCCTACAATTTGTAAGCTATCGAGCTCAGATTTTGCAGTATAGTGCATGCGGCCAATATGTACAATCTATCATATTTTCATAATTATCGGATAGTAAATGGCAGAGTTAAAAAAACGTTGCATACTTATCTGAGCCGCATGAGGTTGTTAAACACTAATTGCCTTGAGTAACGGGTATTTCGAAGTCGGACAGGGCCGACTTTAACTTACGCTCTCGTTTTAATTAATTTTCTTTTCCAATTGGCTGGCAGATATTTTGGGGGTGTAATCTGGCACACGCGAATATTTGACTACACTTGTACTTTTTAGTTGCATGGCGTAGGCACTTGGAAATAAACTTTCAGCCTATGTTGGCACGTCTGTCTCTGCTCACATCAAATTTGGAAAGAAATGGCCAAGCTGCTGGTGTCGCCCACGAAACTTTTTAACAGCGATAGAAGAAAGTCGCCATCTTACCCTTGACTCTGTTTGCAACTTTCCCCACTCGTGATCAGCTGACCGGTGTTACGGAAAAAAAAGCCCTAGTCATTCCTGTCACAAAGAAACGAGGCCTACTGTTAGGCTGACACAATTTTTTTGTAAATTTTTTTTGTGACCCAAGCTGCCTTACAAACTCCAACTAAATCACACTTTGGGGTGAAGACAATCGACCAAAAGGGTGATACCAGCTTGGGAAAAACAAGTTATTGTTTTATGTCTTTGGCGTGGTATTTGCCAATTACTTTACCCTGGAGATCCTCCAGTTCATAATAATTGGGGGCCAATTTGGTATTAAAACCTTTGTTAAAATTACTCTGCTGAAAATTGCGGCGATATGCCTCTTGTCCAACAACAAACGTTACCTGCCGACTGCGCAGGTTATAATTTTTCTCATTTCGATCATGTTGGACTCGCATTGCCTATTTGGCTGTTCTGCGCAACACATCAAATGAGTCTTCTCTTGAAAATTATATTGTTCTGTCTTCCGACAGTTCCACGTTTCTTAGCAGCTTGTATGTAGAACCATCCGTAATCATTTGCTGACCGAACGCCAGCCGATATGGACTAGATTTTACTGCAGAATTCATTGAGGATCGAAGAGCACAACATATATTACTGAGATTTTCATCCCAATTCAATTGATCTGGGCGAATATAGGCTCTTATGGCTGCAATGACGGATCTATTGACCCTTTCTGACGCATTGGCTTGTGGGGCATGCACGGCTGTATACGCATGTTGCACGTTATATTTATGCAGCAAGGCGTTAAATTGGTTTGATATAAATTGTACACCATTGTCAGACACCACCACTTCTGGCACTCCGAAACAATGGAACAACTCACTTTGAATAAAAGGAAGAATTGCTTCAGTTGTAAATATCTTTACAGGTTTAAGAAATGGGAATTTACTAAAATGATCAAGCACGACAAGAATGCCAATGTTTCCCGAGCGACTTCGCGGATAGGGCAGTAAATAATCAATGTATAATTTTTGGAAGAACCGATCGGTTTCTCCAGATTTTCCGAGGGGCGGTCTTAACGTACGATTCGGATGTTTAGAGCATTTACACACCTCGCAGCTGTTCACAAATGCTTTTACGTCTGCAACCAAATTAGGCCAATAGCGATTTATTAATTCCGCAATGAGAGGAAAGTGAATGAGCATGAGCATGAGCAAGTTTCAAAGCAATTTCTATGAGTTCTTTTGGAAGCCACAACTTTCAACACTGGTCGTCAGCAATTTTCTCGCCAGTAGCATGCTCGGCTCTCCGATATATAAACTTATCTATGACTTTTACGTCCGGCATGTGAGACTGGTTTTCCGATATCTTAGACTTTAGTGACTGCTACTCGGATGAATCGAAATGCTCTGAGCTTAGATCCACTATCATTTCAGAAGTCACTGCCGCCAATTCTGGGGCAAAAACACGAGAAAGGGCATCAGGCACAATGTCTTGACTGCCTTTTCGATGCTGAATTGTGAACGTATACCCTTGCAGCTTTTAGGCCCATCGGGCCAATCAACTACGTAAGTCAGATTGAGACATCAACCATTTCAGTGAGTCGGGGTCGGTGATCACTGTAAACTGTTGTCCCTCAACATTGGCTCTTAACTTTTTGATGCTTAACAAGGCTGCTAAGCATTCTTTTTCTGTTACAGAGTAGTTGCGCTGACATTGGCTCAGCTTACGCGACATAAATGCAATCAGGATTTCATCTAATTCCGCATTAATTTGCATAAGCACACCTCCAACTCCAGTACGGCTAGCATCACAATGGATGAAAAATGGGGTATTGAAATTCGGAGTGTGCAATACTGGAGCTTTGCACATTTCAGATTTAAGGGCTACAAATGTTTGCTCAGCTGACTTGGACCAAATGAACTGCCGTTTTTGTTTGAGGGTATCAGTCAAGGGCGAAGCTATACTGGCATAATTTCGGATGAATTTGTGATACCATCCTGTCATTCCAAGAAATCGGCGCAGTTGTTTAACTGATCGCGGAGCTGGATACTCGCTGATAGCAGCGATTTTATCAGCATCCATGCGAATCGTTCCATGACCGACGACATGCCAAATTTTGTGAACTTCCTGTACACAAAACTGACTTTTCTCAACTGGCGTTCGAACGTCTTAGATACTATTAATAATCCATCCAAATATATGAATACCTCGTTTTTTAGAGAGGCCGGAATAATTTTGTCCATTAGCTTAGACATTGTTGCGGGGGCATTTGTTAACCCAAAGGCAAAACCGTGAACTGGTATAAAGGCCTACCAGGCACAGTGATGGCAGTTTTACTAGAACTTTGATCTAAAGGGATCTGCCAGTAGGCATCCTTAAGATCCAAGCTAGAAATAAATTCCGCCTTCGGGAGACGACTAAGTATGCCATCAATAAGAAGCAGCGGATGCGCATCCTTTCGAGTCCACTCGATTACTTTACGGCTGTCCAAACAAAGCCGAACTTTGCCAAGTTTGCGCTCAAGCACTACTGGCGAAAACCATGCACTTTCCGGCTCTTCGATTACTCCAAGAGCGATCATTCGATCCAGTTCTTCATACATTTGTTTCTCAATTGCTGGTGAAACAGCATAATGCTTCTGCTTAATGGGTTTGGAGATGCCCACATCAATGGCATAAGAGAGCAAAGTCGTTTTTCCTAAGCCTTTGTTAGCAAATGATGGAAAACACTTTATAGTCTGAGCTAATTGTTCTTGCTGCTCCGCCGATAGAGGTCCAAATGTATTCTTCTCTAACGTCTCAATACTAGCAATATTTGTTTGCAAAGGCAAACCATCTGGCAATATACCAAACTCTACCCAGAAGTCTATTCCTAAGTATAGCGGTTGGACTAATGATGGCACAATATATAAGGTAATTGCTTTATTTTGATTTCTATAGCCTATATTCGTTCGGACTTTTCCAATAATAGCTTGCGTTTTACCATCTGCAGTACGCACATTAGACGACATGGACTTGTATTGAATTTGATCTTCTAAAAGTTTCTTTGCAAAACTACCACCGATACAGCTTATGGATGCCCCAGTATCCAATAAGGCTGTCATTGATTGGCCAAACATGTTGACCTCAGTATAAGGTCTTATATCATGCGCGACAGTCGCAGAAACTAACGCTCTACTTTCAGCCTTTTGTCTCTGAATATATTCCTTGCAACGGACCCGAGACCGACTGAGTCTACTACTGGGCATTTTAGTGATCACTTGATCGATAGGGGTATTTTTGACGCGATTGTGCAATAGTAAGTCTGGGGGATTGGATAAGTCAGGGATATATTTAATGACAGTACTAGAAGCATCTTCTAGTCTGTGTTGGTCGCTTTGGATGCGACTTGTTTGCGTGCACTTGTCAATGGTGCACGGGACAGTCTGTTTTTTGGACAACATTTCAGGCAAGTTGGCTTATATGTCTCTGGCTGGCCACAGTCATAGAAAATTTTTTTTTTTTTAAATGTTTATTTATTTATTTATTTAGTTACCCTAATACTAAATTATTACAGCTTATTATTACTATTTATAGCTAACTTATACTGTAGGGAGGAATTATTTAGAGCATTATCTTATTAGATGTTTGGGGCTTGTTTATGTGTGTTCTTAGATATAAGGATTTCAATTGTTTGTAATTTAGTTTCGAGTGTGTTTTGTTTTTGTGGTTTGCGGTTTTTAAATTGTCTAGCCGCTATGTTGTATGTCATAATCAGGTTGTGCGTGTTAGGTAGAGTGCCTGTAATACGGCTAAATCCTCCGATTAGCCAGGTCAGATGGGTGGGTCCTTAGGAGCCTTCTCCTAGCTCTGACTCCATTAATGCGGCGAGTCCTTAGGAGCCGCCTGGCAAGGTTGTTTGGGTGGGCAGCGAACTTGTCCAAGTAAATTGCTGCCATAGCAAAAGGGACGGCGATCAGCTACACAATCCTGGTAGGTTAGGTTAGGTTAAATAGGCTGCTCGGCAGAGGCCGAGTTCACCCAGAGGCCTTTTGGCCCATTGTGATGCCTAGTAGGGGGCGTGGTTTGTGAGGGGAGGGGGTAGTGGGTATTGACGGTCAGATTCTGCGCAAACTCACTATTTAAACCATTTTAAGGAATCCACAAAAAGAGCCAGGTCTTCTATTGGCATATTTGCCAGACAGCCCAGGTCTTCAAAGAATGGTTTGCCCAGATGCTGGGTGCGTTTCCTAAGAAGTGCAGGGAAGTCGCATAGAAGGTGATGGATGCTTTCTATTTCCTCCTCGTTCCCACAGCTACGGCAGAAGTCATGGTGGGGCACGCGCATCCTGGTGGCCATTTGACCGATGGTGCAGTGCCCCGTTATGACTCCTACCATAGTTCTCATCCTGTTCTTGCTAAATTGTAGGAGTTGGGAAGTTCTTTTAGGTGAGTATCTTGGCCAGAATAATCGGGATATGAGACAGCCGGGTGCAAGGTCCCATTGTCGTTCTGCCCTATTTCTGGCCCTCCACTTCAATTCCGTCATGATGTCCTGCAGGGGTCTTTGAATGCCCATTACCGTTCCTAGCGCACTCGTCTGCTCCCTCGTTGCCCGGTATGCCTGCGTGACCAGGTACCCAGACGAGGGTGATAGAGTGGTGTTGGATTTGGTTCAGTGCTGTCGCCGTGCTGCGGACTAGGAGTCTCTTTGTGGCGTTTGATGACAGAGCCTTAATAGCCGCCTGGCTGTCGACCAAGACTTCCCTTTGCCTCTGCACTTATTCCTACTTCCTGTAGGATACTGCTGTGGCCTGAAGCAGATGTTTTAAGAAGTTTCAGTTCCCGGAGTATTACTGCGCTTCTCGAAGCTTCATACTTCAGGAAAGTGTCTACTGGTTCCAGTTTCAGAATAACATCCAGCGCCGCCTGGGGGGTGGATCGCAGGGATCCTGTAATGCCCAGGCAAGCTGCTCTTTGTACCTTATGGAGGTTGTTTAGGTAAGATTTGGCGTTGGCCGCCTTCCACCATACCAGCGCTCAATAGGTTAGGATAGGTCTGATGACCGCTGTGTATAACCAATGAATGATATACGGTTGCAGTCCCCACTTCTTACCAAAGGTCTTTTTGCAGGCATAGTACGCGCCTAATGCCTTCTTCATTCTTTTCTCAGAGTTTCTCTTCCAAGAGAGTTTTGAGTCAAGAATGACGCCCAGATACTTCGCTTCATTGACCCGATTGAGCTGCGTTCCCCCAATGGATGGGAGAGTGAACTCAGGGATCTTGTATCTCCTTGTGAACAGCACCAGTTGGGTCTTCTGAGGGTTAACCCCTAGACCGTTCTGGTGTGCCCATCTTAGGGTTCTAGCAAGAGCAGATTCTAATAACTCACTGATTGTGGGTAAGAATTAACCCGTTACCATTAGAACCAGGTCATCTGCATATTCTGTCACCCTACATCCGTTAAACTTCAAGGTAATAAGAAGTTCGTTGAGAACCAGGTTCCAAAGAAGCGTGGATATGACTCCCCCTTCTTCTTCTTAAGTCGCATGCACAGAGAGCATGTTCCTTAGCCAATGAGTAATCATCGGGTGTGAGCCGATATTAGCAAGAGCTGCCTTAATCGACTCGGTCCTGACGTTGTTGAAAGCTCCCTCGATGTCGAGGAAGGCCGCCAACGCAAACTCCTTCTGATTCAGAGATTCCTCAATGCTCCCTACCACTTCATGTAGTGCGGTGTCAACAGATCTACCCTTAAGGTAGGCGTGCTGCGCACCGCTGAACATTTGTGGTGTGAGCTTGCTTCTCAGGTGGAGGTCCAGTAGTCTTTCCATCGTTTTCAGAAGAAACGATGATAGACTGATGGGTCTATAGTCTTTCGGAGAGTTGTGGTTTATCTTCCCTGCCTTGGGGATAAAGACCACTCTCACCTCTCCCCAGCTTTTTGGGATGTACCCCGTGAGGAGACAGCCCTTGAAAATCTTGGTCAGCCATGGCAGTAGATTCAAGATCGATACTTGCAACATGACTGGTCGGATGTCATCCGGCCCTGGTGATTTGAAGGGTTGAAATGACTTGATAGCCCAGATGATCTTTTCTTCAGTGATGATTTCGTCAATCATCGTCGTGTCTCTTTCCCCAGGTGCCTCGCTGATTTGTAGCTCAGTTAACCCGACCTCTGGTTCAGCATCTAGGCAACCTGGAAAATGTGTGTTCTTCTGTCTGTTCTTGCGAATTTTTCCCAGTTTGTTCCTTTAGGGTTCCTATAGGGAGTAGGTTTCTCTCTGCACCAGTTGACATCGAACAGTATCCTGTAGTGGTCCGAAAAGGAGCACTTGGTGGAGACATGCCAGTTGTCAACGGTCAGAGAGCCTCTGCTTAGCGCTACGGTTATGTCTATAACCTGAGCACGATCCTTATCCCGGAAAGTGGGGTGTTCTCCCCTGTTACACAGAATAAGGTTTGTGCTCAAAATGTAGTCCAGCAGTGCCTCTCCTCGATCGTTAATGCCCGTACTACCCCATATGGAGTGGTGGGCATTCGCATCGCACCCCAGGACAGCTTCGATGCCCTCTTTCTGCGCGTGCCGAATGAAGGCTCTGATGCTTTCCGATGGGGGATCCTTTTCCTCGTATGGAAGATAGGCCAAGGCAAGGTATAGATTTCCCCCGTTCCTTCCCTCGATCGTCACCACTGTGGGGTCCTTGTTGCTGTAACGAGAAGAGAAAAGCACTTTAAGCTCGGTTCTTGCCACGATACATGTTCTTGGCTTACCCACGTTTCTGGGGAAGAGGAGATGGTATCCGCGAGCACTCAGTCCACGAACCCTTTCACCTAGGAGCCAGGGCTCCTGGACGAGTGCAACATCAACCCTCTCCTCCTCCATGAATTGTAGTAGGTCAACAGAGGGTGCCATGTAGTGATGCAGATTAATCTGCACCACCCATAGATTGTTCTGTTGACCTAACATCCTAGCTCAGAAGTATTGCCCGGGGGCAGCCCAATCCAAGCTTTTTTTGGCCTTGCTTCTTCAGGGTGAGGCTCTTGGATTCTCGACCAATGCTGATCCAGAGATCCTTGCCGTTTCCATTGTCGCGCGCCAGTCCTCTCAGGATGGTCCAGTCATCGGTTCCGTACTGCTTGTTCTAACCTTTGATTATATTTAGTATGGTTCGGTCCTCCAGGATTGGGGGTGGGATCCATAGCTTCATGACCGAACGTACAGGAACATGGTCCGGTGGTACGACGTCTTTGCGCCAGGCCAAAGTTCACCAACGCCGTGAATTGTGTCGGTGAGAAATCTCAAGGACTCCTCGTTGACACAAGCCACGACCTTGGAGCCTTTATACCACTTGACGCCCTCAAACTCAGCTAGGAATGAATCTTCGCCTCGTGCCATGGCATCGTGGATGGCCTGCATGATGACTCCCTCCAGGATGAGCCAGGTATCGGGTGAAAGCTTCCCCAGTGGATGCTTTGGCTGCCTTCGACGTGGACGGAGATTCCGTTTTTGTCAGAGTTTCCGGTGCTTCCACTTGGGCCGTGTGCGGGTGCTTGGTCCGAGCTATCCTTAGACAGCCGGTTGTAGCGGTGAGAAGCATCTTCCTTCTTTCTGTCCACTGGGGCCGTGGCCGATGTAGGCTCACCCACTTTCGGTTGCTCGTCTTTGATAGGCATGCGAGCCAGCGCAAGCGCAAGCTCTTCGTCTGTCATTGACGGGCCTGTGAAAATGAATTCGACATTTTCGACCTCCGGCTCCATGTCCACCCCATCTTGACGAAGAAGTGCACCTTCACTTGCCACATTACGCAATGAGGAGTCCAAGTGGTCCACCTCCACACTGGGTTTGCAGTTGCTTGATATCGACGCCGTGGGGCCTGCGTTCTCACCCCGATCCGACGCCGGTACTGGGGATCCGACTCCCTGCACCGTAACTTCTGCTCCTCCAATGACTTTAGTAATTTTGCCTATTGGCTGGGTTGCGGTTTTAACCTATCCGCCAGGTTAGGACCTGTGACCAACTTTGCGGCATTTCCAGCAAGATAAATTAATAGCCGCCACTTCGAGTTAGGGTTGTCGATATTTTATCGATATATCAATATTTTTGTTTGATGATAAGGGTTATTCCGATATGATAATTTTTGTGCCGATATATCGATATTTTTAAAAACGATATATCTAAAAAAAACTACCATACTACCACTAAGCACTTATATATAGAGACTTCAAATCGCGTTTTTTTTGGTTTCACTTCTTACGTTGAGATCGCGACCCCAGCGCCCGATCGTAGACACCCGAACGCAACCCCGAGTGAGCGGCAGCTAGCAGAGAGCACCAGAGAGCAGAGACTATTTAGTGCCCGTTCAACCCCAGAACGGGACGCACGACGTGCGTCGAGCGCTGTCATTTCGCTTCTGTGTGTATCTCACGATAATGCACACATCGTTGTCGGTAAAATGGGCAGTGTTGCCAAACTTCACACAAGACGCAAACTCAAATGGCAATACACCAGCAGACAGGCAGGCAGAATGGCATGCACATACTATCGAGATTGCTTCCATTGACTTTTAGTGAAGCAAATTATTTATGCTTTCTTATTATATTTATTTTGTTAATTGTTCTATTGATTATATATATTTTGTTAGTAAGTAATTGTGGGCTTATAAAAATTTTTTTTATTTATTCCAGCAGTTAATTTATTTAAAAAAAAAACCCACAAGATTACAAATAATGCATTTAATAATGCAGTGTTAAAACCAATACAATAATACAATTTAGATTTGTGTGCCTTTGGCTTGGATTTGGATTCTTTCGATTACGGTTTTCTTAGTTTAATGTCTTTCTTCTTGCATTTCCGCGCTGTTGGAGTTGCTGTTGTTGCTGCAAATACAAGTACAGGGTGCGCCATATAAAGTGTCGGTATGGCAACACTGAATAACTTTGACATTTACTACCGATTGCTTTTTTTAGACATGTTTTGGAAACATCAATCTAGTACAATTTTGACCATGGAACGCTTCACACCAAAACAACGTGCCGAAATAGTGACGCTGTTCACTACGCCGACGCCGACACTGAACCAGATTTTTGGAAACAAATTTTGATGACCGATGAGGCCCATTTCACGCTTTCTGGTGGTGTTAATAAGCAAAAATGTCGCATATGGGGCACGGAAAATCCACACCGCATCCATGAAATACCTTTACACGACCAAAAAGTGACTGTTTGGGCCGGCGTTTGCGCCAAAACCATCAAAACCGCAAAAAGGGCACATTTTGTTGTGGCCAATAAAGGCGGCCACTTGATTGATGTTGTGTTCAAAAAGTAGTCAAAATAAATTGTACAGGACCAAATTAAAGGAACAAGATCAACATATAGCAATCGGTTGTTTGTTTTTATATTTATTCAGTGTTGCCATAACGACACTTTATATGGCGCACCCTGTACATATTTGGCGCGCTTGTCTTATGTTTTGATTGGATTTGTTGCAGGTATTAATACCGTACAAGAATTAATGTTCCATTTATCAATTTCGTTAGCTTTCAAATAATTTGGCCAATTTTGATCTAAGTCAAGGGACTATATCGGATAGCCCCTTTTATGTCGGATAGCCCGTTTTATGAGTTTGCCAAAAGAATTTTAAGATAACTGGCAATTTGCAAATGTGTGTGAGTAAGAGAGGTTTTAGAACGTGGGGCATAAATGAAGGGCACTTGAGGGGCAATATCCTCTTGAGTTCACAAGACACCAAATTCATTCACAGATCGATATTTGCCCATTTTGCTTCTTTAAGACTAAGAAATTAACTCTAAAAAACCCAAAACTGGCGAAAGGCCGTTACAATCCAACAGGTACAATGGGTTACCTGTTCGGGGTTTTGCGGAAACTGCCGCGACAAAAGATATCGAAAGCATTGCAGCCGCGAACTTTTGTGTCGAATCTACCTACTTAATATGTAAACGAGAAAGCTAAGCTAACTTCGTCTGTGCCGAAGTTTTTATACCCTTGCAGTTGCTTGATATCGACGCCGTGGGGCCTGCGTTCTCACCCCGATCCGACGCCGGTACTGGGGATCCGACTCCCTGCACCGTAACTTCTGCTCCTCCAATGACTTTAGTAATTTTGCCTATTGGCTGGGTTGCGGTTTTAACCTATCCGCCAGGTTAGGACCTGTGACCAACTTTGCGGCATTTCCAGCAAGATAAATTAATAGCCGCCACTTCGAGTTAGGGTTGTCGATATTTTATCGATATATCAATATTTTTGTTTGATGATAAGGGTTATTCCGATATGATAATTTTTGTGCCGATATATCGATATTTTTAAAAACGATATATCTAAAAAAAACTACCATACTACCACTAAGCACTTATATATAGAGACTTCAAATCGCGTTTTTTTTGGTTTCACTTCTTACGTTGAGATCGCGACCCCAGCGCCCGATCGTAGACACCCGAACGCAACCCCGAGTGAGCGGCAGCTAGCAGAGAGCACCAGAGAGCAGAGACTATTTAGTGCCCGTTCAACCCCAGAACGGGACGCACGACGTGCGTCGAGCGCTGTCATTTCGCTTCTGTGTGTATCTCACGCCAATGCACACATCGTTGTCGGTAAAATGGGCAGTGTTGCCAAACTTCACACAAGACGCAAACTCAAATGGCAATACACCAGCAGACAGGCAGGCAGAATGGCATGCACCTGCTATCGAGATTGCTTCCATTGACTTTTAGTAAATTATTTATGCTTTCTTATTATATTTATTTTGTTAATTGTTGTTCTATTGATTATATATATTTTGTTAGTAAGTAATTGTGGGCTTATAAAATTTTTTTTTATTTATGTGGATTCAAATTTTATTAAAAGTAATCTTAGTAATTAAACATTGGTTAGATTATAGTAAACTTAAACAATTCAACTTTACACAACTGTTCTTAGCCACTTCGCTCTGCAAATTTATGTGTTATGCGTTTTAACTTCAATCGACGAATGTCTTTCTCTCTCTTCTTCCTCACTTCACTTGCCTAGATCTCAGTGTGACCAGCTTGTTTAAGGGTGACCGCTTCTGGTTCTTTTAGCAATAGGTTCCTCACAACTGGTTCCCACATTCGGCCTTCCTGATGTATCCTTCGTCCCGAATGGATCTCCCCACGGTTTCATAAACTCAGTTACTGTAGTAGTTTTACAAGGACCTTCGGAATCTCCTAGCTTTTCGACATCATACCTGCCATGTTTCTTTACATTTACTATCTTATACGGCCCTAAGTACTTGCCCTTCAGTTTAAGACCAACTCCATATTGGGTACGTTTGATAGCTACGAGATCATTTAACTTATACATCTTGTCTGGCTTTCTCTTAGAATCAAACTCTTTCTTATTCTCTTCCTGCAGAGTGATTATATTCTCTCTAGCCTTGTCTCGAATCTCATCGCGTTCTTCATCTAGTTCTTCTATGAAAGATGTCCTCAAAAGCTCTGTTAGATCAACGTCATCAGGGATTCTCATATCTAAACCTGTTAATATTTTGAAAGGACTTACTTTCGTGCTTCTTGGTTCTGTGTTGTTAATAATCTGCTGAACTTTTCCTACGTGCCTATACCAAGCGGTTGGGTGTTCATGGCTCAGCTTAGACAGCATTGGCACTACAATTTTGTGCATCCTTTCAACCTGTCCGTTTCCACGAGGCACACCAGTTGCTATTAACAAATGTTGAATTCCCTGTTCGTCACAATAGTTCTTGAATCCGAGTGAAGTGAATGCTGCTCCCCTATCACTAACTATTCTTAAAGGATTACCAAATATGATGGCCTGTTTTTGCAAACTGGTAATCACTTCCTCAACCCCGGTACTTCGAGTGCTGAATCCATCAACTACCACGAGTAAATGATTATATCGTTTGTTTGTAAGCTCCATGGGTCCTACGTGGTCGATGTGATAAGTTAACAAGGGCTTGTCTCCTTTATCAATCGTCGCCAAATGACCTACTTTCCTGCCGGTCTTTGCATTGACAATTATGCATTCAACACAACTGTTTACCAAACGATTCACCTTTTCCTTGAGTTTGGGGATAAAGTAAGACTTTTCTACCAAAGTCTGCGTTTTCTTTGCGGAAAAATGTCCCTGCTTATGTGCCAAAAGTATAATTTCAGTTTCCATTTCTGATGGGACCACAATCAACTGTTGATTAGGGTCCTTGAACAAGATGTGGTTTTCAAAATAAAAATCTTCATATCCGTCTTTTTCCACTAGACTTCGGACTACTTTGACCCAATCATCAAGCGACTGTGCTTCCTTTAAGCGATGGACTACTGAATCAGTTAACATATAGCAATAAACTCGACTCAGAGCGTCAACATGCCTCATTTTTGACCCTGATCGATGTTCGATCTTCAAGTCGAAGTCCTGTAAGTACATTGCCCAACGTGCGACTCTCAATGGGACTTCACTCTTTTTCATTGTCATTGCGAACGCATTACAATCTGTCACTACAGTAACTCTTAGTCCTAGCACATTGATTCGCCATTTTCTTAATGCTTCAATTATCGCCAATACTTCTAATTCGTATGAGTGATAATTCTCTTCGCACGGCTTGGTTTTACGGCTCATATACTGAATGGGATGAAAGGAACCATCTTCTGAATCCTTTTGAAGTAACACGGCTCCGTATCCGTATTTACTCGCATCCGTATGAATCTCAGTTTGTAGCTTGGGATCGTACATCCTCAAGACCGAATCACTAGTCAAAGCTGATTTCAATTGCTGAAATGCTGCTTGCTGTAGCTCGCCAAATTCAAATTTTGCGTCTTTTCGCAACATGTCGGATAAAGGCTTTGCGGCAATGGCGTATCCTTCAATGAATTTACGAAAGTAGGAGGTCAAACCTAAAAATCTCTGGACTGCCTTTTTATCTAAAGGTTTTGGGAAATTCTTGACCGCCAGAATCTTCTCTTCGCTTGGTTTAATTGAACCGCTCTCAATGATATACCCCAGAAATGAAACTTTCTTTTGCAGCCACTGGCATTTTCTCCAATTTAGCTGTAAGCCATTCCTCTCCGCTACTTCGAGTACCATTTTTAATTTTTGGATTCCCTCCTCAATATCCTTGCTCGGAACGATTAAATCGTCCATGTACACGATGACGATATTCTTACTGATCAAATCTCTTAAGACTGCTAATATAAATCTAGTGAATACCGCAGGTGAGTTGGAAATACCAAACGGTACAAATAAGAACTCATATTGCCCGTTTTGAGTTACGAACGATGTATACTTCTGCGAATGTGTTTCCACTGGAACATGGAAATAACCGTTTCTTAAATCCAAAGTCGTGAAAACATTTGCACCCTGCAGCTTATCGATCACACAATCCATCAGAACTACCGGAAAATTGTCACGTATAATCTTTTCATTCAGTTTTCTGTAATCTGGGCACAGACGTTTGTTTCCGTCTTTCTTAGGAGCTAAGACTACAGGTGATGCGTACTCCGAAGTACTTGGACGAATTATATTTTCGGCCAACCACTCTTTTATTTGTTTGTCAACAATCTCTTGGTCACAGTAAGCCATTCGTCTCGGATGTTGATATACGGGTATTTCGTCAGTAAGGACAATTTCCATTTCAACTTGTACATTGGAATTTCTTTTCGGTGAATATTTTCCGATTAAAGTTCTAACCTCTTCAGCCTGCGACTTTTCCAAATGTGAAAAATCGATATCCAATTCCTTTTCCCCTCTTCGAAAATAACCGCACATACACCTTTAAATTCTGCCAATAACTCAGCGCAATTACCGTGAGCCTCACTTTCTTTGATATCCGTTTCCTGTCTGATCAAGAACTGCGTTCCGTTTTTTGTTACTTTCATATCAATGTTTTCCAAGATTGTCCTACCAAGGATTAAATCAAATCCAATATCTTCATCAGGTACCACATGGAATTCTACGTTCATTTCAATTCCATCTATGTTCACAAGTATAGTGAAATTGCCCAATGTTAAAATTTGCGTTTCTCCTATGCCTGTCAAACATTTTTGTGGTCCTTTGATGGTTACATTCTTTAACCTCAAGAAATTTCTCCGACGCATTAAACACAAATCTGCTCCAGTATCAACTAGACCTTTCATGACAATGCCCTGATAAAGAACATTCTTTAACTCCAAACCTGATGCAGTAAATGTGCTAGACTGTTTTGACATTTGATCTTCCTGAATCATATTAGTGTTTTTCTCTTGTTTCACTTGAATATTAGCTTTGCACTCTGCAGCACGATGTCCAGGTTGATCGCATCTAAAGCATCTATTATTCCGTTTGGTACAGTCCTTTCTCATATGAGGTGATTCACCACAATTAAAACATTTCTTATCTTTACTTGGCGGAAACCCTTTATCTTTTTCTGCAAAGCTTTTCTCTGTTTCCAATTTGTATGATGACTTATAAGATTCACGAGACTTTTTGTACGCTTCAATTTGGAATTTCAGCTCTTTTATGTTCCTAGCCTGAAACAACATAATCTTGTTTGCTTTTGTATCTGGAATTCCTTTGACAAAATATTCTATCAGACTTTCATCATCAATATCAACAGGCTTAGCAATTTCCATCAATGCATATAGATACTCATTCAAGGTTTCTCCCTTTCTCTGTTGACGTTGACCTAATTTCCGATGAACGGCAGCTGAAGACACTTTCACACTAAACTCTTTTAACAACTCGGTCTTTAATGAAACCCAATCCTTAATATTTCTCTGACTCCTTACGAAAGATTTAACTGCTCCCGTCAAAAGTTGTTTTGAATAAATGAAAAGCTGTAGTTGGCTCCACATCACAGTGGGTGCACATTCCTCAAGTTCTTCTATCCACTGCTTAACGTCAGGAACTTCTGAACCTGAAAACTGAGATACACTGCCTTCTACATCCTTTAAAGTAAACCACGACCTGTTCTCGGGACTCGCAACATTTTGTTGGCCATTGTTAAACTTATTTGCTGTTATAACCGATTCGTTATCTGATTCATCTTCTTCATCTTGAATACCGTAATGTGTTAACAATCTATTCTGCAAGTCACGCTTTCTTCCAACCGTGTTAAGCCCTAACTCGGATAACTTTGCACGTAAATCTATGACGCGAAGTGCCAGAATCTGATCCAACTCCATTTTAACAGTATCAGAGTTTCGCTTACACTAGATTAGTAAATATGCAAATTTTACTTATTCTACTTTTTAGTTAAATTTGATGATTTTACCCAAAAATGTGAATAAATTTTCCCCCAACGATAATACCAATATCTTTCCACGCTCAGTTCACTCCCTCGCCGCTCAGTCTGCTCTCCACGCTCCTGTTTTAATGTTGGCAATTCAATCAACAGCCAAGTCAGCCCTCGCTTTTGACGCCGTACCACGTAGTCGCCACTAGCCCTCGCTCTTGCCGCTGATTCTGAATATCTGCCACTGCTCTCAGCAATGCCGCCGCCGCAATACAAAACTCTCGTGCCACCAGACTTTTCGCCTCTCTCAGGTTGAACTGTTTTTCCGTTTCATTCACCACCATATAGTTTTCAAAACCAACAACCACTTCGTTTTGTTGTCGTCTCACTTATCGTTGAAGCTGCTTTCCACGTACAGTCTGCTGCTCGCCATAAAATCTTTCTCGATCCGTTGATTTTTGTTTCTCTTTTGCTTTCTTTATATTGTGTTGCCTCCCTGTTTGCACACACACACATAGAAACAAAATTCTTCCGTTTAAACGTTTCTCGAAATTTCTGGAACTTTAATTTTTTCGTACACACACACACACAGTTGATGTCTTTGACCGCCGCGTCACTCGCTGTCTCCCTCGCACTCGAACGTTCTTATTAAAGTTCACAGGCCGCTGAATTTCACCACAGAAACTTTATGTGCGATTTGCCAATTGTTTAAACAATTGTATTTTCTCTTAGCACACACCAATCACAGCACCAAGTTTATTGTTTTAATTAAATGTCACTTTACTTTAAAATTAATCCCGGACGAGCCCCCAATTTGTGGATTCAAATTATATTAAAAGTAATCTTAGTAATTAAACATTGGTTAGATTATAGTAAACTTAAACAATTCAACTTTACACAACTGTTCTTAGCCACTTCGCTCTGCAAATTTATGTGTTATGCGTTTTAACTTCAATCGACGAATGTCTTTCTCTGTCTTCTTCCTCACTTCGATTACGGTTTTCTTAGTTTAATGTCTTTCTTCTTGCATTTCCGCGCTGTTGGAGTTGCAGTTGTTGCTGCAAATACAAGTACAGGGTGCGCCATATAAAGTGTCGGTATGGCAACACTGAATAACTTTGACATTTACCAACCGATTGCTCTTTTTAGACATGTTTTGGAAACATCAATCTAGTACAATTTTGACCATGGAACGCTTCACACCAAAACAACGTGCCGAAATAGTGACGCTGTTCACTACGCCGACGCCGACACTGAACCAGATTTTTGGAAACAAATTTTGATGACCGATGAGGCCCATTTCACGCTTTCTGGTGGTGTTAATAAGCAAAAATGTCGCATATGGGGCACGGAAAATCCACACCGCATCCATGAAATACCTTTACACGACCAAAAAGTGACTGTTTGGGCCGGCGTTTGCGCCAAAACCATCAAAACCGCAAAAAGGGCACATTTTGTTGTGGCCAATAAAGGCGGCCACTTGATTGATGTTGTGTTCAAAAAGTAGTCAAAATAAATTGTACAGGACCAAATTAAAGGAACAAGATCAACATATAGCAATCGGTTGTTTGTTTTTATATTTATTCAGTGTTGCCATAACGACACTTTATATGGCGCACCCTGTACATATTTGGCGCGCTTGTCTTATGTTTTGATTGGATTTGTTGCAGGTATTAATACCGTACAAGAATTAATGTTCCATTTATCAATTTCGTTAGCTTTCAAATAATTTGGCCAATTTTGATCTAAGTCAAGGGACTATATCGGATAGCCCCTTTTATGTCGGATAGCCCGTTTTATGAGTTTGCCAAAAGAATTTTAAGATAACTGGCAATTTGCAAATGTGTGTGAGTAAGAGAGGTTTTAGAACGTGGGGCATAAATGAAGGGCACTTGAGGGGCAATATCCTCTTGAGTTCACAAGACACCAAATTCATTCACAGATCGATATTTGCCCATTTTGCTTCTTTAAGACTAAGAAATTAACTCTAAAAAACCCAAAACTGGCGAAAGGCCGTTACAATCCAACAGGTACAATGGGTTACCTGTTCGGGGTTTTGCGGAAACTGCCGCGACAAAAGATATCGAAAGCATTGCAGCCGCGAACTTTTGTGTCGAATCTACCTACTTAATATGTAAACGAGAAAGCTAAGCTAACTTCGTCTGTGCCGAAGTTTTTATACCCTTGCAAATGCTTGCTAAAATATTTTCAAATAAATACTCTTTTTCCCATTTTCCGACCGATCGTTCGTATGGGTATGGTTTCGTTTATTGAAACGCAGGGTTCGTAAATTAACACACATTATTTTTAACACGAGAAAAATTAACACAATGAAAAAATACAGTGTGTAAAAAATTAATTTTTTCACACGTGTAAATAACATTTTTTTTTTCAGAAGAAAAAAATTATTTTTTTCATGAAACTAAGACGAACATTTTTCACACGCATGATTCTATCACGCGTGTGAGAAATTTTTGCAGCCTTCTGTAAAAAAAAAATGCGAGCAAATTTTTTTCACAAAATTTCTCACACGCGTGTAAAAAATTTTCAGAATATTTTTTACACTGCATTGGTGTTGGTGTGTATATGAGAGTCGGCTGTGTGTCGTATTCTAGTGCGCGGCTGCTGCTCAGCCAGGCACACTGAGCTGACAAACGGGGGTGGAAAATTTTAAGACGCGAGTGCCTGTGCCTGAGGGCCATAAAAATTGCGATCGGCTGCGTTCTGACCAATCAATGAGCTGTCAGGAACTGCATTTTTCTGCGGTCTCCGCTAATATCCATTTTGGAGTCGCGCGAGAGTGCCTGTCCCTTTTATATGGGGGTCATAAAAATTCGAGATCCGCTTTTTTGCAATGACCTGCCAACCACCAATGGGCTGCGAATCAAAATAGGTACGAGCTTACCCTTTTAAAAAAGGGATAAATGCAAAATGGATATTAGCGGAGACATCTCCAAAATACAGCTCATTGATTGGTCAGAGCGCAGCCGATCGCAATTTTTATGGCCCTCAGGCACAGGCACTCGAGTCTAAAAAATTTCCACCCCCGTTTGTCAGCTCAGTGTGCCTGGCTGAGCAGCAGCCGCGCACTAGAATACGACACACAGCCGACTCTCATATACACACCAACACCAATGCAGTGTAAAAAATATTCTGAAAATTTTTTACACGCGTGTGAGAAATTTTGTGAAAAAAATTTGCTCGCATTTTTTTTTTACAGAAGGCTGCAAAAATTTCTCACAGGCGTGATAGAATCATGCGTGTGAAAAATGTTCGTGTTAGTTTCATGAAAAAAATAATTTTTTTCTTCTGAAAAAAAATGTTATTTACACGTGTGAAAATAAAAATTATTTTCATTGATGTTAATTATCATGACTGAAAAATATCATTTGTGCATTTTACCTGTTGAAACGTACACAAAATAGTCTTTTTTAAGACTCTTGTGTTTTGTTTTTATTTTAACGTTTTCAGGTTTCTTAATATTTTTACAGTATATAAAGCTCTGATTAATTTGATTGATCATTGAATAACTAAAATTAAATATTAAATTGAATAAAGTGACAAGTGAAATACGTGCGGACAAGAGAAAAATATGTACTTGTATTTGCAGCAACAACAGCAACTCCAACAGCGCGGAAATGCAAGAAGAAAGACATTAAGCTAAGAAAACCTTAATAGAAAGAATCCAAATCCAAGCCAAAGGCACAAAAATCTAAATTGTATTATTGTATTGGCTTAAACAGTGCATTATTAAATGCATTATTTTAATCTTGTGGGATTTTTTTTAAAATAAATTAACTGCTGGAATAAATAAAAAAAAATTTTATTAGCCCACAATTATTTACTAACAAAATATATATAATTAATAGAACAATTAACAAAATAAATATAATAAGAAAGCATAAATAATTTGCTTTACTAAAAGTCAATGGAAGCAATCTCGATAGCAGGTGCATGCGATGCTGCCTGCCTATCTGCTGGTGTATTGCCATTTGAGTTTGCGTCTTGTGTGAAGTTTGGCAACACTACCCATTTTACCGACAACGATGTGTGCATTAGCGTGAGATACACACAGAAGCGAAATGACAGCGCTCGACGCACGTCGCACAGTGGCCGGATTCGCGAATTTGGCGTTGCAAAAATCAATTTTTGATGTTCGATTTTTTTGAGCAGATTTTTTAATTCAATAAAGGGAACCCCAGATAGCCCAAAAAACTTTGCTTTTTTGAATTTGGTCAATTAGTTTGGTTGTTACAGTGGTTCAAAGTTGAAGAATTTTTCAAACTGCTGAATTTTTAATTTTTTTGGTTACAAATGTCAATTTTGTGAGCGTATAAAAACCAAACGGTAATACCGATTTGAATTTGCTTGATTTTTTTGAAAAGATGCATTAATTCTTAACGTGAATACATTAACAAACTTTATTATTTCAAAGTTGAATGTTCCACATTCAAGTTTTAGGTGGACACTATTTTTGATTGAGTTTTTTAGCTTTGATAGACTCGAAAATATCAATTTCACCCGATTTCAGTTGTTTCGGAGCATAGGTATTATATATTAGTCTATTTATTAATGTATTGTAAAAAATGCAGCTGCCACAACCTGCCACCTTAGACGTTACATTGATATTTGCGATTTAATCTACAGGTAAATAATATTTGGGAAGAACAAGTACAAACGAAGAAGAAGAAGAACGTTGCAGGCAAAATTTTAAAGCGTATTTTATGATTTACTGAGATAGGTAACACATAATATACGTAGTTACAATTGGCCTTTTCTGATTTTGCGCTTTACAACTAGCTAGTGGGTGGATTTTTTACCTACTCTCGAGTGACCTTTTCAACAGGTACTAGCTATGTTTGAAGTTGCTCATTGTCTTTTGATGGTGTTGTGAATTGTTACCTAATATTGCGTATCCCTTTCAAAAGGATTTAGTTTTTTTTCAGAACATGTAGTCATTTTTTTACCTGTTGCTACCTGTGTTCCTTGTGTACATATAGTACTTATAAAGGGCTTACTCCAGTGAAGGCAGATTATTCAGACTTGAACAGTCGAGCGAAAAAGTACGCACACATAGTGATATTTGTTTTATCGAAAATGGACAACAGCAAATTATTTGAGTTCTTCAAAACCGCGGAATCACAAAAAGCTTTCGAGTCGTTAGTAAAAACCGAACTTAATTATACAAATGATGATTTGAAGGATGGGGAAATCATCAAATCAAAGACTTTCAGGAGTTCGAGATATCGGAAACGGAAGAGCATAATTATGAATACGGAATTTCCCCATTGCATGCGAGGATCAGATGCATGGAATTCATGCTCAAGTTGGCATATACTCTTCCACGAAAAGGAGACGACTCTGATGACATTACCAACTCCAAAACAAAGGAAAATAGAAGGAAACAGGATATACAACAGAAGTTCTTGGCGGAGCTTGGGCTAAAAGTCGACTGCCCGAAGCAGGGCTATGGAAACACGAATGATGGAAATACATCCCGGAGATTATTCAACGACGATTATGCAACTGCTCAGACTACAGGAATTCATCTGGATGTCATCAAACGGTTTAAGATCATTCTCAATGTCTTAAGCTGCGGCAATAATGTTGATGCTAGAAAATATGGAAAATATGCCAAGGAGACAAGAGATATTTTACGTGCAAAGTACCCAGCGAAAAAAATTACTCCTACTGTTCATAAAATATTGGATCATGGTGAGCAGCTTATAAAACAACAACTTTTATCGATGGGAGAGTTGTCAGAGGAAGCCCAAGAATCCAAAAACAAGGACTACAAAAGGTATAGATATGCGAACACGTGCAAAATATCTCGACATCAAGAAAATACAGACCTTTTCAACATGTTGTCGGCCTCTTCTGATCCTCGTATCTCATCTCTCAGACACATCAGGACACTCGCGGAATTAAACAACGAATATTCCCCAGAAATATTAAGACTATTAAGCACTAATGATATGAATACCTATACTGACAACATTTTACAAGAAAATGAATCATTCCCAAGTTAGAACTAATTTTGTATGAAAATAATTTTTTTTAGCAAGTACAAATTAACTTGTTATACATTTTTTTTTAATTTTTAATATTATTAAAACTTAATTTTTAATAAATCAATTTAAAAAAATTAAAATACGTAGACTTTTTCATACAATTTTTTCGGAGTATTAAATTATGAACTTTGGCAGCCGATCCTGTGTCCCCCTGTTAACCTACAAAGATGAACGTACGCTCATTTTAAAGCTACAGTAATTCTCTATCCTCGTCCCTTTGAAATTTTTCAAATATCTCTTTTCGTTAAAAAGTTATGATTTTTGCAACGCCAAATTCGCGAATCCGGCCACTGTGCGTCGTGCGTCCCGTTCTGGGGTTGAACGGGCACTAAATAGCCTCTGCTCTCTGGTGCTCTCTGCTAGCTGCCGCTCACTCGGGGTTGCGTTCGGGTGTCTACGATCGGGCGCTGGGGTCGCGATCTCAACGTAAGAAGTGAAACAAAAAAAAACGCGATTTGAAGGCTCTATATATAAGTGCTTAGTGATACTACCTACCATTTATGCCCTTGCAAAGGGTATTATAATTTTGCCCAGAAGTTTGCAACGCATCGAAATATTCATTTCCGACCCCATAAACTATATATATTCTTGATCAGGGTGACGAGCTGAGTCGATCGAGCTTTGTCCGTCCTTCTGTCCGACTGTCTGTCTGTTTATACGCGAACTAGTCTCTCAGTTTTAAAGCTATCGAGCTGAAATTTTGCACAGAGTCTTCTTTTTGCTGCAAACTACTAATATGTCGGAACCGACCGGATCGGATGACTATATCTCATAGCTCCCATAGGAAAGATCGGTCGGAAAACTAGCATTAGTATGAAAAACTTGTTTCTTTTCAATGGAAACGTCTTCAAACTTTGTAATCGTAGGTTTTATATGTTTTTTTATAATCCTACCAATTTTTATTAAAATCGGACAACTATATGGTATACCTGCCATACAAAAGATAGGTCTGAAAAACAGTCTTAGTAAGAATAACTTTTTTGTTTTTAATAGAGGCATCCTGCAATTTACATAAGTTTACAAGTTTTTGTCCAAATCGAATGACTATATCATATAGCTCCCATACGAACGATCGGTCGGAAAATGGGAAAAAGAGTATTTTTTGAAAATATTTAAGCGAGCACTTGCAAGGGTATAAAAACTTCGGCACAGACGAAGGTAGCTTAGCTTTCTCGTTTTCTTAGCATTTCAAGACCGTGGCAATGCCCATTGCCTTTTAGGCAGAGTAAGGGGCCAAGCCAGTCGGGACAATCGGGCCGTCGATTGCCAGTCTCTGCTATATAAGCGCTCCAATACAGAATCTATATTGTAGAATAAAGAAAAGTGCAATGTGAAATCAGCGACCATAAAACGGTGTTTGACCAACCAACAATGGTGGAGTACATTTAATCCAGAGCAACTGGTTTTGTTAAAATCGTTTTCAACCCATTATTTTGAAAAAGTTAGCCCCAATCAAACTGTTGTTTATACAATATATGCAATATATGAAGAATTAATCTTTCTGTTGACATTATCCAGTAAGCAAAATCTGTTAGTCTTTAAGCTCTGCACTCTGAAAATCAAAAAATGTATTTGGTCACAGGTTCAAATACATAAATTAAAAAATTTGGCTTTTTCTTTGATATTTGAAAGTGATTCTAATTTTGTGAAGTATTATGTCAAAAGTACGAGAAAGAAATGAAGAGTTATTGCAAAAAAAAACTTCACTACTAAGTTGAAAATATTTTGAAAATATAGCCTGACCTAAGAAAAATAGTAGGGCTTGATGTTTCACGTGTAGTAAGAATACACGTGAACACGTGAAATTAAGTGCTACGTGTACGAACTACACGTGTACTTAACACAAGTATATCCGAATACACGTATATCCGTGTTTCCAGTGTAACACGTGAATGTTCTTTTTCGTTATAACTATAAAAGTATTTTGCCAGAATCATTGTGTTGCGAGAAGATCCTCACTGCTTTCTCGTGCAGTTCGAAACCACTAGGCCGAGACACTTCGGCTGGTATGTTAACATGCGTCAGCCTAGCTTTAAACACGTCAATCACGTGTTTCGGGTAGTACACGTACGTTCTAACCTATACTCGGACACGAATACACGAACAGTAATTCACGTGTACACTTACGTTCGAACTGAAACACCACCACCTTCGTATACACGTGTCACGCGTAACTAAATACACGCCTGAAATGTCGAGCCCTAAAAAATAGTTCAATCGTAAATTTAAGTTATGCTTTTGGAAAGATCCGATGGAACGAAAACTTGCACTGGTCATTAGAGGTCTTAAACGTTCTTAGACGTTCTGTAATATCTTTTCCTGGTTTGTGTAAGCTTTAGAAAACGTTCTGTAACATATTTTCCTGGTTTGTGTATGCTTTAGAAAACAACGATATTATCGATATATCGATGTTTATTGGTCTCGATATATCAAATATCGATATTGAAATTTTAGACTTTTGATATTATCGATATTGATATTTTGAGATATATCGACAACCCTACTTCGAGTTCAGTGTCTTCCGCCTCAATTTCAGACTGTTTAGCAACTTCATGCACCATTCGGCGAGGAGCTGGTCGCTGCTTATACATCTGCGGCTTCAGAACAGTTTGAGCAAACAACAATAAATTAGAACGCAAAGATTCCAAAAGTGAAGCTTCGGTCAATGGTCTACTACCAAACGGTCTACTAACTGAAAGATCGACTCATAGAACTCATCATACTATTCTTTCTCTTTTTGCTTACGCCTGTCAGCTCGAATGGTGAAGTCAGTGCTCTCGTCCTTAAACTGGACTCGCAAGGCAGTGCACAAGTCAGGCCAACGAATTGTTGACACGCTTTTATGGTAGCGCCAGAACCAGTCATTCACAGTACCTTCAAATAAATTACTAGCTTAAGGGGGGAAGCTGGTCTAGAATTTTGAAAAAACCGCAATTTTTTTATCTTAAAAGGTACTTTAGGGTCTTAAAAATAACATACCAAACGATGAATGCCGGTAAAAATGTCTAAGTGCCCAAACTTTCCATTCTACGGCAGCGCCTCTCAAGTACTCGGGGCGAGTACTTAAAACTTTAAAAGCGTTTTTCTCGAAATCACTTTTTTTGAACTGGCCGAAGACATAACTCGAGCAAATCTTCCCCGATCTATACGAAATTTTGACAGTACATTCGAAATACCTTTCTCCGGAGACGTATGTAGGATTTTTTTTTATATTGCATAGTTTTTATACTCTGTACTGTAGGTACATAGACTATTATAAGTTTGTGCAAAAGTATGTAACATCCAGAAGGAAGCATCTCCGACCTCATAAAGTATATATATTCTTGATCAGCATCAACAGCCGAGTCGATATAGCCATGTCCGTCTGTCCGTCCGTCCGTCTGTCCGTATGAACGCACAGATCTCAGAGATGGTAAAAGATAGAGGATTGACATGTATGGGACATATGCTTCTTATGTCTGCAGGCAGATCAAGTTTATTTTCAATTTTGGCCACACCCCCTCCCGCCCCCGCAATATGGAAAAAACGTCATATCTCCCACAGTTTTGAAGATAGATGGCTTGTTCCTTCTGGACATATTTAGTTATTAGGATAACTTATCGATCCGCCAAAGAAATGAAGAAGATCGGATGAACGGTTTTCGAGTTATGCTCAAAAGACAAATTTTCTTGGTACAGAGTATGTTATAGTCGGGCTTGACCGACTTTCTTTCTTGTTTTTTAATCAACAATTTCGTCGTTTTTTATAGTGAAAATTTTAATGTTTTGTTCAAACGTGCACCATTTCGCGAAAAATCAAAATATCGAAAAAATCCTACGTACGTCTCTTGCTGTTGTTATATGGAAACTAAAAATTTTCGGGACTTTGTTCCAGGACCAAAATTAAGGAGGTTACATCTTCGGCCATGAACCCGTCTAAAAAGGCGCCTCCGAAGAAATGCTGGACAGCCGCCATTTTGAATTTAATTCACACGAAAAAATTTGTATTTGTATATTAAAACCTAAATTATAAAACCTCTTTCACAGATTTTCGATTGATCTTTTTGTTGAGTGACAAAAAATTTATAAATTATGCACATTTTTTCACCCTCTAGACCAGCGTCCCCCCTTAACCAGACAATAAATCATAATTCCCATTTAACGTTTGCCAGGTAAGTTCTTCTACCCGGTAGGTGAAGTCATCTACCGACATAGCAGATTTTCCTGAAAATTGTAGCTTCCAATTGCTAATAATTTGACTAATGCGATCAGGGCTTAAGTCAGCATTAGTAGAGGTAGACTTAAAGCCAGTGTTGGTCCCCGCACTGCTAGTATTAGGTATGGGAACATCTAAAAGGTTTTGTTCGTTCGGCAGCTGATCAGTTGCCCTTGACACTGGTGACGTATGAGTAACGTAAGGCGCTTGTGGTAATGGTGCCGATTGAGGTTCGCGTTGCACGATAGCTGACAATAGGGTTTGGAAACCTGCAGAAATAGCTCGACTCAACGCTTCAGTTTGCCTGTCTGAGACGGCCGTCATTGTGTCAGTTATTGTCTGCTGCATTTCACTAACAGTTGGCGAATCCACAGCGGCTCTTGCTCCTTTAGCGTTCTTTTTAATATTCGCCGGCATGACTGCTGGTAGTGAGTCTACAAGTATAGTAGGTTGCTCCAAACTAGTATCAGCAGCAAAGCTTGACAAAGATCCGTGCAAGGATAGTTTGCAAACTGGGCAAATATTTTGTTTCCCACTCTATTGTTAAAACACAGCCTATGGACCGTGTGTCCGCAGCTCGTTGTCAACAACTGAGCAGAAATATCGATAGTTGTTTAACAAATATTACACTCGATGATTAAATTTTCCACCAAGGACATATTCTGTTTAACGTGCGACATACTAAAATGTATAAACAATAAGGTTTTAGATTGCTTCTTGCATTCAGTCAATACTAGTAACTTTCCCAAGTTGGACGGAGGGTCATAGTTCACAACCATTTGAACCCAATTCCAGAAACAAGTTCGGTAAATTTTAGCATTGGTGAGTACGTAGCTTAGAACAAGGGATTATAGATCACTAGAGAAAGATAGAAAGGGGAGAGAGAGAGAGTTTGGGAGAGAAGGTGAGGACAGCTGAAAATCTGAAGGAAATAGTAGTAGTAACATTAAGAAAGTCTTTCAGCTTGTCTTAACAAGTCACGGTGTTAAGATTAATTTGAAATCACAATATTTCCAGAGCACTTGACAATATTAAATGACTTGTAGCTTTTGCTGACGCTGGGTTATACAGCTATGAATGCATACATAGCACTCAAAAACTTCAGACTGACACAAGAATAGAGGAAAGACATGATTAGAAGTAAAAGACATATGTGTCACCCGATACTGATTACCATGTCAGATGATTTCGACATGTAAAAATGATTTTAAATAATGCGGGGCTTGCCGTTAACTAAACAATAATTAAACAAGTTTAACAATTGTTCAAAAACAGGCCCCTAAAGTTGGGCGCCAAATAATTATATAAATAATATTAATAACTGGAGCATATCACCATTAAGTGAAAATATGCGAACTTCCGAGCAGATGAAGGGTTGTCCATTGGCGATGCAAGCGCTGGCTCTGGCCAGAATAGTGCTAGCTGGCTTATTCAAATAATTATTAAAATTTAGCGTGCGGGCTTAAACAGTATGGGGGTACACAGAAAATAGTTATAGACAGGACAGACAAATGGAGCAGAAAAAGAAAAGAAAATGAAAAGATAGCACCTATTGGTATACATCTGTATTAATTGCACTCGGCTGCGCAGATTTGCCCACCCTACCTTGATCACCTTCCATACCTAGAATCTTTACGTAGGTGACCCCTTATAAAAGCCGGCAACGACTTCTACCTTACCCTTCCCTTAGGCGGCATGGCTCCCGAACTCAACACACTTTAGAAATTCATTTCCACAATCAGTTTATTATTACGAAAAAATATTAACCCAAAAATATTCATATTAAAGCCTACAAAAATTCAGAACATTTCAACGTGAATTGATTTAAAAAGAAAACCTACATTGCTAATTTAAAAGGCATCTAAAAATACTAAATAAATTTTTAAAAGAAAAAAAAACTAATTCAAATAAAGGGCATAGCCGGGTTTTAAGGGGAATCAGACCCTGCTCCTATTTTATTTATTTAATAATATATAATAGTATATGTAGTATATGTAGTATATGTATATGTACTATATTTTTTTCAAGTATTCAGTTTTGAAGGTCATCCACCTACAGTAGTTTAGCGATTTTTTTTAAACTTCTGGTACCAACCCTGAATTTTTAACAGCGGTTTTTATCATTTCCATCACAAGCCTTTTTTGAGCCAACTAGCCATTCAAAAAATTCTAAAATTTTTATGGCCAAAGCTGGCATGTCGACACTCCTCGACAACAATTTTCCGGATTTTTTGAGTGCAAGTCGTTACCTACAAAAATCCGCGAAATTTTTAACACCATTTATTTTAGACTTTTAGTCGAGGTTCCACTTTCGTTTTTTACATGTCCAACTGTCATGACTGTCACCTACTACTGTAGGTGGATGACCTTCAAAACTGCATACTTGAAAAAAATATAGGAGCGGGGGCCGATTCCCCTTAAAACCCGGCTATGCCCTTTTAAAAAAATTATAAATATATAAAATTACGGAAAAATAAATTTGAATTCGAGATTAAAATTTAATATTAAATGGTTGGTCTCTTAAAAATTTTCTCTTCACGTTTAACCCAAACATAATTTGAAGACATATTTAAGGAAATGGGGGTGGCTGCATGCAAAACTATATGGAAATCAAAAGAGAACATATTCACTCACGTATTTGTCCGCTCCAACTCCAAAAGCGCTTTCGTGTTGTGTGGGCTGCTGTAATACCGCTTTGTAAGAGAAAATATCCCTTTTGATCGCTGGACCACAATTAGGAACACAAACAAAATAAAAACAATGTTATGCACACATGAACCGGTAACTGGGTACTATCTTTCTTGCTTTCACTCCTTCTTTTCACTTCATTTCAATTCTTTTTATATTCTTTACTTTACTTCAATTTTCTCCCATCTTTCTTTTCGTTACTTTTTGGAGAGCAGAAAAAAGGGAGCATCCAAACCAACGGTTCACACGAACAAAAAAAAAATGTTTAAAAGGGAGGTGCAAAGAAAATTAGAATAGGGCAAAATTACGTGCTTTTTTCTAATCGACACTCACTTGAATTCTGCTTTTTCAGCCGCCAAAAAAAAAACAAAATATGAATTTCGTTGTAGGAGCAAATTGCCCTAATGAGGGATTAATAAAAAGTATGTAACTAAAAAATATATGAGGCGGCTCTGCTGCCGGCTTGAGCTATTAAAAAAAAAACGATTTGGACGGCCGTCAGCTTCTAGCACTTTCTGCTTTCCCGATTTTCGTCTAGATAGCGGCTTTTTCCGCACTTTTCGGAATTTTCGCAGGCTGGGATTTTCCGGGGGGTCGGGTCGAAGAGCGGCTTGACGTCGATGTAGCGCGATCGGCCTGCTCACGTGCACTAACTTGGTGCGCTATCGCCACTACTGGTCTAAGCAGAGTTTTGTCGTCTCCTCTTTGGCTTGTCTTTGGGCGGCCGTCGAGACTAAGGCGTAGAGAGCCACTGGATACGCTCTTACTGGCAGGGAGGCTTCTTTTAAGGTGCAGGAGCCAAATAATTCCCAAAACAATTAAGAACAAGTAAGGGTGCTGCAGTCGAGTTTCCCGACCACAAAATACCCTGTTCATTTATTTTCATTTATTTGTTTTTGAATTTTTGAAGATGTCATCCTAAATGTAGGCAATACTTTTCTAGTCCTGATCAACAACTGGGGGGCTGCTTTTATCAGCTCAACTGTTTCGCTTATAACTCCGGTGTTTTTGGTCCGATCTGATTGGACTTTTCAGAATAGATAGATATTGGGCCTAGCTTGATGCATACTAAACCAAAATTGTGGATCTGACGGCTTTTTAGGTCTTAAATTTATAGAGGAGGTCTAGGTTTTTGGGGATAAAAGGGGGACGGGGTGGAATTTTTCAAATCTGAAACAAACTTGATCTGCGTACAGCATAAATCTACCTTCGTGCAAAAATTTGTGGCTCTATCTCTTATAGTGTCTGAGATCGACGCGTTCATACAGACAGACAGACGGACAGACGGACAGACGGACGGACGGACAGACGGACAGACGAACATGGCTATATCGACTCGGCTGTTCATGCTGATCAAGAATATATATACTTTTGGAAGATAGATGGCTTGTTCCTTCTGGACATATTTAGTTATTAGAATAACTTATCGATCCGCCAAAGGAATGAAGAAGATCGGATGAACGGCTTTCGAGTTATGATCAAAAGACAAAATTTCTTGGTACAGAGTATGTTATGGTCGGGCTTGACCGACTTTCTTTCTTGTTAGTTGCATGGCGTAGGCACTTGGAAATAAACTTTCAGCTTATGTTGGCACGTCTGTCTCTGCTCACATCAAATTTGGAAAGAAATGGCCAAGCTGCTGGTGTCGCCCACGAAACTTTTTAACAGCGATAGAAGAAAGTCGCCATCTTACCCTTGACTCTGTTAGCCACTTTCCCCACTCGTGATCAGCTGACCGGTGTTACGTAAAAAAAACCCTAGTCATTCCTGTCACAAAGAAACGAGGCCTACTTTTAGGGTGATAAATTTTTTTGTAAATTTTTTTGTGACCCAACCCAGTGGCGCAAATGGACATTACATAATGGATTACTCCTTCATTACTTTGCCTTCAATATGACGGAAATAATCCCATACAGTCTGGTTTACTTTGCCATAAGCATGGCCGCTTTACTGCATTACTGGTAATGCAACATGTATGCTAGAGCCGAAGTGCCATCGGATTCCCATTACAAATGCGTATTAGTTTTTTCGAATTGTAATGCGGTTTGTTCGCAGTCTGTTTACTGTTCCTTTAGAGAAAAGCAGCAGTTGCAGCTCATTACTTTTCCGTCGCTGGGAAGCTGCACTACATGTCCGTCATGTCCATCTGTCCGTCTGTCTGTCCGCATGAACGCACAGATCTCAGAGATGGTAAGAGATAGAGGTTTGACATGTATGGGACATATGCTTCTCATGTCTGCTGGCGTATCAAGTTTACTTTCAATATTGGCCACTCCCCTTCCCGCCCTCGCAATTCAGAAAAAACGCATATCTCCCACAGTTTTAAAGATACTTGGTTCGTTTCTTCAGGAAATATTTGGTAATCAAGACTGCTTCCAGCTGCTAATGCAGCATCAAAATTTATGCTAAGCGTATAATATCGTTGGTACAGAGTATGTTATAGTCGGGCTTGACCGACTGTCTTTCTTGTTTTTCTAGATATTGTGAACGAACTTTTCGATGTAGAAGTAAATTGAGAATAAAATTTCTTTCATATCACAATGAGTTAAATGATTAAAGCGGTGCGGTTCCTACGATGCTACGGTGCCGAATTGACAGCTAGGTAATCGTCCTCATCTTTAACGCAGTACACCACTCAAAACGAGAGCGTAAGTTAAAGTCGGCCCTGCCCGACTTCGAAATACCCGTTACTCAGCTCAGCTCGGATAAGTATGCAACATTTTTTAACTCGGCCATTTATTATCCGATTCTTTGAAAATTTGTGAGATTCTAGATATTGGCCACACTGCAAAATCTGAGCTCGATATCTTAAAAATTGTGTTATTCAATATTTTTTATTGCGGGGGCGGGAGGGGGCGTTGCCAAAATTTGAAACAAACTTGAGATGCCTACAGACAATACTAGCTTACGTATAAAATTTGGTTGCTCTAGCTCTTCTAGTCTCTGAGATCTAGGTGTTCATACAGACGGACGGACGGACGGACAGACGGACATGGCTATATCGACTCGTCTGTTGATGCTGATGAAGAATATATATACTTTATGATATCGGAGATGCTTCCTTCTGCCTGTTACATACATTTGCACGACTTTAGTATACCCTTTTTACTCTACGAGTAACGGGTATAAAAACCCGGGATGAGACCCTTAAATTGTGATAGAAGGCACTTCTGTAAGCATCGTCTCATACCCAGTTTTTCAACTATACCCTAGGTTCGCGTTTAATGGTAGTTTTGTAGTAGCAACACAAAGCGACAACATTTTTAACTTAGTTGTTAATGGTACAAGATAAAAATCTAAAAAATTCAGCAAACATAGACAGGGTCATTGGGAACATTATATCAAAAAATAATGTCTTTAAAACCGCACAATGGGCTATTGCACGTCCCTAAAAGATGGTACTCGTCAGCCCAAAAACCTCGAATTGTAATACCATTTTAAGATCCACCCATGAACATCTCCATGTAAGTCATAAAGTAGATCCAACATTAGACCAAACTGCGATTTCAGTTTCTCCAACATTGCCTTGGTTCGCGGGCTATGGTTATTTTTGTACAAGCAACCGCATTAGAACAACATTGACCATTAGAGTAGCTTCACCAAAATTATGCTATTAATCTTATAGGTAACCTGCTTCATTGCAAGCAAGAAAATAGAACAAATGCACTATAAAATGCCTTTAACGGACCAACCGCGATACACAAAGATGCTTCGAACTAAAGTTTTTAAATGATGATATCTGTTTTCCCGCTGGAAATGAAGATATTTTCCCATTAGACTATTTGCATTATTTTTTAGAGCAGTTAATACCCTAAATGGTTAATGTTGTCGTAAGTCACATCCTAGTACAAAAATGTTCGTAGTCATCGCAAAAAAGGCTTCGTAAGAAAATCTGAAAGCGCAGTTCGGTCTGTTTTTTAGTTTAGTTAATGCACCATATTGCGTGGTTCATTGGTAGATCTTTAAAAGGTACTCCATCTCGCGGTTTTTTAGCTGAGGAGTAACATCTCTTAGGCCCACGAAATATCCCATTATGCCATCATAAATGTAGTTTTTAAGAAAACTCTACCGTGCGCTTTTAAAGATATCCAATAATTAAGGTTTGACCCCTTTTGGAGGTACCTCAACAAATTGTACGAATAACGCTTTATTTTGATATAACGTTCCCAATGACCCTGTCTATGTATGCTGAATTTTGTAGATTTTTTACTTGTACCATTGACTACTTAGGTAAAATTGTTGTCGCTGTGTGTTGCTAGTACAAAAGTATCCATTGAACGCGATCCTAGGGTACAGTTGAGAAACTGGGTAGAGGCAATTCTTACAGAAGTGCCTTCTATCAGAATTTAAGGGTCTCATCCTGGGTTTTTTCCAAATGTTTGATTTTGTCGAACTGTGTAATCATACTCGGCGAGTACTACTCGATTACTATTTTACTTACTTGTGCAGGTCTCTAGTGTATAGATTTGATCGTCCTCATGGTAGTGATGGTGGAGTTGTACTTCCGAACACAAGAATATAACATTTATACACTGAAAAAAATAATGATATGTGGCTCTATGTTATATTTTCTCAAATAAATAAAAAGCCGATAATAATAAGTTAAAAAAGACCTGTTCGAAATATCAAACTGATATTTCCGAGCATATCAAATTTTGGGGTTCGCGAATCTGAACCCGAACCGGCCCACTTTTTCGAAAATTGAGGTTCGGTTCATCAATTTCAGGATCCAGGGATATATTGGATATCTCTGGAGAATTTTTTAAGGAAGTCCATTTGACATCAGTTGACATCACATGACTTTGTAAGAAACTCCGTACTCACACCATATTAAATCTATTGCATATAGAACAAGAAAGTCGGGCAAGCCCGACTATAACTTACTCTGTATCAACGAAATTATACGCTCAGCATAAATTTTGATGCTGCAGTAGCAGCTGAAAGCAGCGCTGCTATTGCGCTGCAGCAGCGAACAGTCTTTTGATCATAGCTCGACAACCGTTCATCCTATCTTCACAATTGGCGGATCGATAAGTTATCCTGATTACTAAATATGTCTCGAAGGAACGAACCATCTATCTCTTAAACTGTGTTAGATATGAAATTTTTTTTCTAAATTGCGGGGGCGTGTCCAAAATTGAAAATGAACTTGATATGCCTGCAGACATAAGAAGCATTTGTCCCATACATGTCAAACCTCTATCTCTTACCATCTCTGAGACAGACGGACAGACGGACATGACGTACATGACGGACATGACTCGGCTGTTGATGCTGATCAAGAATATATATACTTCATAGGGTCGGAGATGCTTCCTTCTGGCTGTTACATACTTTTGTATGTACACGGTACAGAGTATAAAACTAAATAAACCACTAACTCTCAACGATTTTTGCACTTAAAGTTCTTTAAAAGAGCTCCACCTAAAAACATCATAGAGGAACGTTGTTGAAAATATATATGTAATTTGCTGCAGCCAATTTATAAAACATCGTTAAAACTGCAGGATTCACAATTACTACCAAGCTATTTTTATTACGCTTGGTTTCCATGTCATTACATGCCTAAGTGCCTCGACCAACGTTCTTCTATTATGAGCTCTGTACTAATATTGGCTGCTGTGTTCTGAGGCCCAAGATTTTAAGCTTTGCTTACTTTTGACTAAAAAAAATTCCAAAGCAGCACATTGCAGACATGCTAAAGCGCCAAAAATATGCTTAATAAGAGTTTTCAAAATTGGAAAATTAATGACTCAACGTCTGATTGCGAAGACGAGAAGATTATGAAAGCAATAGAAAGCAATAAACAAATATAATTATAAAATCTGTGAATGATGTTATATAGTAGATTCCTTTGAAAATTGTCCAAGATCACATCTATCTACAAATGCTTTAAAATTTTGGTCACAATAACGAAGACTTAAAAAATATTTCTTTTCCTATGCTAGCTGTACCAGCAACTCAGGTATTAGTCGGCCGAGCATTTTCAACACTTAAGTTTATTCTTCTTTAAGAGCTAGTATAGATGAACAGCTCCTGGAAGATATAATGCTAATTAACTTAAACTAAGCAGTTTCTAAAGGCTGTTTATGTCATTTAATGGATTTAATAACTGAAAGAACTTAAGCAATGATCATTATTATTAAGCATATGGATGGATGGCATATATGTTTCAGTTTCAAAGAATCTTGTATCAAATCAATATCTCTATATATATAATATAAGAGTGTGTCCTCACTGATTCACTGATTGGCAATCATCGCACAGCCTAAACGGTACGAGATAGAAGGCTGAAATTTTGACAGAAGTTTCCTTATGTGGTGAAAGGGCGTACTAAGGCGAGGTTTTGGAAAATTCCACCCGGAAAAGCCGGAAAAGCGTCGGAAAAGTTTGTATGGGGAACATTTTATTTTTGATCCGAATGACTTGAAATTCGGTTTGTAAACAAAGTATGCGAAATAATTGGACACGTGTTTCCCGATTTCGGAAAATCCGCCCACAAGAAAAATTGCCGGAAAATTCGAAATGCAAAAATCTATTTTTCACCCGATTGACTTGAAATTCGGTTTGTAAGGATAGTAAGTGATATAAATTGAAATGTCATTTTCCGATGTTGAAAAACTTGACCGTTAGGTCGGAAAATTCCTGGAAAATTCTGCATGCTAAATAACTATAATTCATCCGATTGATTTTATTTCTCATCCGATGGACTTGAAACTCGGTTTGTAAGGATAGTAAGTGAAATAAATTGAGATTTCGTTTTCCGATGTTGGATAGCGACAACGATAACGATAACTATAGCGATTAAGATAACGATAATGATAAAGACAACGATAACGTTAACTATAGCGATAACGATAACGATAACAGTATCGATAACGATAATGATAACGACAACGATAACGATATCGATAACGACAACGATGACGATAACGAAAAATATATCGATAACGATAACGATAACAATAGCGATAATGATAACGATAACAATAGCGAAAACGATAACCATAACGACAACGATATCGATAACTATAGCGTTATGGATAATGGTAGCGATAACAATAAAGATAACGATAACGATAACCATAACGATATCGATAACGATAGCGATAGCAATAGAGATAATGATAATGATAACGATATATATATAAGAGTGTGTCCTCACTGACTCACTGATTCACTGATTGGCAATCATCGCACAGCCTAAACGGTAAGAGACAGAAGGCTGAAATTTTGACAGAAGTTTCCTTATGTGGTGAAAGTGCGTACAAAGGCGGGGTTTTGGAAAATTCCACCCGGAAAAGCGTCGGAAAAGTTTGTATGGGGAAAATTTGATTTTTGATCCGAATGACTTGAAACTCGGATTGTAAGCAAAGAATGCGAAATAATTGGACACGTGTTTCCCGATTTTGGAAAATCCACCCACAAGGAAAAATGCCGGAAAATTCGATCTGCAAAAATGAATTTTTCCCCCGATTAAAATTCGATTAGTAAGGATAGTAAGTGAAATAAATTGAGATGTCATTGTCCGATGTTGGAAAATTTGACCGTTAGGTCGGAAAATTCCCGGAAAATCGTGCATGCTAAATATCTATATTTTATCCGATTGACTTGAACTTCGGTTTGTAAGGATAGTAAGTGATATAAATTGAGATGTCATTTTCCGATGTTCGAAAAATCCACAGTAGAGTTGGAAAATTTCCGGAAAAGCGTGGCAAAAGTGTAAGCAAAGTATGCGAAATAACTGGACAAATGTTTTCCCGATTTCAAAAAATCCGCCCACAAGAAAAATTCCCGGGAAAATTTGATATGCAAAAATCTATTTTTCAGCCGATTGAATTAAAATTCGGTTTGTAAGGAAAGTAAGTGAAATAAATTGACATGTCATTTTCCGATGTTGGAAAATTTGACCGTAGAGTAGAAAAATTAACGAAAAAGTCTGCAAGCTAAGTAACTATATCTAACCCGATTGAATTGAAATTCGGTTTGAAAGAATAGTAAGTGAAGTTTCATCCGATTGACTTGAAACTCATTTTGTAAGGATGGTTAGTAAGATAAATTGAGATACTAGTTTGCGATGTCGTAAAATTCTACAGTAGGCTCGGAAAACTCTAGGAAAATTATGCATCCGAAAAACTGTTCTTCATCCGATTGACTTGAAACTCGGTTTGTAAGGACCGTAAAAAAATTAATTTGTAAGGGGATTTTCCGTTTTTTGGAAATTTGGCCCTAGGGTCGGAAAACTTCCGACAACTCCGAATGCAATAACCTATATTTCATCCGATTGACATTAAACTAAGTTTGTAAGGAGTGTATAAGAAACAGCGATAACGATAACGATAACGAAAATTATAACGATATAGGTAACAGTAAAGGTATCGAGAGCAATGACGATATCGAAAATTGAACAACGACTGCTGTTTCGACAAATTCAGCACCATGGGTAGAATTTTGGTGGTCAAGACTGTATAAAAGTTTAGTTCCCAGCGATAAGCTCCAAACGAATTTTATAAGCTACATTCAAAAAAAGTACGGAATACGTGACTTTAAATATTTTTAAATTCAACAGACAAAGTTAAAAAATATGCGGAAAGTTGTTGTATGCAACTCTTTTGATCTTCATTTCATCAGCTCCATGAACATTTTGAAAGCATCACATTATAAAATAGTAACAAATTGATGCAAAGCGAGCGAAGCCGCTGGTAAATAAAGCAAGTATTTTATAATAAAATTTATAACTTATTATGTCATTTGGTCACAAAAAATACAATATCAGCCATGCTCCGGCTTTCACTTATTTTTACGAATGGCGATTTCAGCTCCGAAATTCGCAAGTTTTCCTTATCGATAATGTTCCATTCCCAACTTGTTTTGCGTCATTTCACATAACAAAAATAGCTGATGAGCGCCACTACTCATGCTAACGATAGTTATATATCGATATATACCATGGCCAAATCGCAAATTGTTGTTGTGAGCAGTTTTCCATCTCGCTCAATTTTGTGTATCTCTATTAAATAATTGTTTAAAGTATTGCCTTAGTGCGAATGGAGTGGGAGAGTCCGTAAGACAAATCTAAAAAGGTTAAGGAACTGAATAAAAATAGTTCCGTAGGCTGTCTGTTTGTGCATCAACCTATATTTTGCATTTACTTTTCATTTCACGGACTCAGATGTCGCCGGTTTAAAAGCGCCAAAACTTTGCGATTTCCGAGTGTCGGAGCACCAACTTTTACGATTTGATGATCAAATCGCAAAGTTTTTGCGAAAGCGAAAATGGGAGCATGGCTGTGTATATTGGAAATGACAGGGGAATCATTCTGCTGTGGAGTCATACATTCATTTCCTCCTAAGTTTCTTAATTAAAACATAGCCTATGGGCGTCATCGGTCCCAGAGCGTTAGATTTAATTCAGAACTCTCTGTACCCAGAATTATATTCCCTGTTCCCATTGAAAATGGGAAAAGGGGGCTCATGAAGTTGTGCGAATGTATGTAACAGGGAGAAGGAAACATTTCTGACCCCATAAAGTATATATATTCTTGATCAGCATGAACAGCCAAGTCGATATAGCCATGTCCGTCTGTCTCTATGATCGCGTCGATCTCAGAGACTATAAGAGATAGAGCCACAAATTTTTGCATGAAGGTAGACTTTGCCGTACGCAGATCAAGTTTGTTTCAGATTTGGAAAATTCCCCCCCGTCTCCCTTTTATCCCCAAAAAACCTAGACCTCCTATAGACATCCCAGACCTAAAAAACCGTCAGATCCACAATTTTCAAGTTAGAGCCTCGTGGCTTAGTATACATCAAGCTAGGCCCAATATCTATCTATTCTGAAAAGTAAAATCAGATCTTACTAAAAACACCGGAGTTATAAGCGAAACAGTTGAACTGATAAGAGCACCCCCAGTTGTTGGTCAGGACTAGAAAAGTGTTGCCTACATTTAGGATGACAATTTTGTTACAAAAACCGGTTACATTCATCTTCAAATAATAAAAAACAAATAAATGAAAACAAATGAAAAGGGTATTTTGTAGTCGGGAAACTCGACTGCAGCGCCCTTACTTGTTTTTATATGAAGTTCGACATAAAAACTTATTTTCGTCCGTTCTGGAAATCAGCCTTAAGACGCGACGATATACTCAATAAAGGACTTTAAGAGTTAGGATTCTTCGAAAGTCCGCAAAAAATAACTCACAAAACATATTTAAGCGATAATCGGGACGTAATCCTCAAGGGAACTTTATAGGGTCGGAGATGCTACTTTTGCACAAACTTATAATACTCTATGTACCTGCGGTACAGAGTATAAAAACCGTCAGATCCACAATTTTCAAGTTAGAGCCCCGTGGCTTAGAATACATCAAGCTAGGCCCAATATCTATCTGTTCTTAAAAGTACAATCAGATCGGACAAAAAACGCCGGAGTTATAAGCGAAACAGTGGAGCTGATAAGAGCACCCCCCCCCCCCACCACGCAGTTGTTGATCAGGACCAGGACCAAAAACCGGTTACATTCATCTTCAAAAATTCAAAAACAAATAAATGAAAACAAGAAAGAAAGTCGGTCAAGCCCGACTATAACATACTCTGTACCAAGAAATTTTGTCTTTTGGTCATAACTCGAAAACCGTTCATCCGATCTTCTTCATTCCTTTGGCGGATCGATAAGTTATACTAATGACTAAATATGTCCAGAAGGAACAAGCCACCTATCTTCAAAACTGTGGGAGATATGACGTTTTTTCTAAATTGCGGGGGCGGGAGGGGGCGTGGCCAAAATTGAAAATAAACTTGATCTGCCTGCAGACATAAGAAGCATATGTCTTATACACGTCAAACCTCTATCTCTTACCATCTCTGAGATCTGTGCGTTCATACGGACAGACGGACATGGCTATATCGACTCGGCTGTTGATGCTGATCAAGAATATATATACTTTATGGGGTCGGAGATGCTTCCTTCTGGATGTTACATACTTTTGCACAAACTTATAATACTCTATGTACCTACGGTACAGAGTATAACAAATTAACAGGGTATTTTGTGGTCGGGAAACTCGACTGCAGCGCCCTAACTTGTTTTTTATCTGGTGTTTTAACTTTTTAATTTAAGTTTGCCGCTCTGATTTCATTCCTTTTATAATTTTCAAAACATAACTACACCTATTCGGTTCGTTGCAATTTTGCTGTTCAACCTTAGGCAGTCCTTACTGTAAGCGTGTATGTGCAGAAGCAATTAAAACGCGGCAAACGAATGAAGCAAATGCTCGAAATGCGTTTGCCAAAACACATGAATGTGTGCCTGGGTGTGGATGTGAGCGTGCGGTTTTGCGAACTAAATTAACAGCCAGACAGACCGGCCAGCGGACGACCAATAACCAAAAAGCCAGCAACTTGCGCCATGTAACTTTGAACAATGAATGGCGATGCTGTTGACTATGAGAATGACGATGGCCACGGCGCTGATGATAATGGAGAGCAGGGACATGGGCATGGACGCGGAACTCCATCTCCGGCCATCCCGCTATGCTATGTGTTCAACCGCAGTGCAGAAAAGGATTCAACTGCAAAATTACTCAAATTGAGTTGGGATTTGAAATTGCGTGAAAAGACTCAAGCAACTTTCCCATTTACCATTTCCAAGCGCAATCATAAAAGTCAACCGAGTTGCCTCCCCTTTGATGTGCGGAAGTCCTTGAAGCAGCCAGCAGGAACAACAGCAAATAAACCAGCTCCGTCACTTTCACTTCCCCATTGTGCATAGTTTATGTCGCACTGCCACTACCCCTCTCTCGCTCTATTTACCGCTTCCGCGTTGCTTTGTCTTGGCATTTTAATTAAGTTCTCGCACTTGTAATAAACGACATCGCTTGATTTGCTCACTGCCCCCTCTCCTTCCAACCACTCTTCCTTCTTCCGTATTATTATGGTAATTGGCACAACAAATTTGACAGACAGAGTTGATTGAGGCTTTGCCTTTGAGGGTTTATTATAGTAAAGACGGTTTCAGCTTTGTGAAGAATATTCTCGGACTTTAATTTTCATGTAAAACTTTTGGACTATTTCGTCTTGCACCACGGAAATATACTACTGTATACATAAATATCGTGTTTTTCGTGATAGCACTTTTACCATTCATTTTTTTTGAAATAGTTTTCAATTCATTTTGCTCGACCAACAATTTAAAACTAAATTGACACTGACACACACTGTCACTCGGGACCACATTTAGCAATAGCCTACTAACATTTTTCAACAGAACACGGTCATCCTGACGATTACAAGTCCTCCTGTAGCCTTCCAAGTATCGTAAAACAAAAATTTTATACACAGAAATAAATTCTATTAGGCCAGTTCCCGACTTCGATTTCGAAAACGATCAAGGCACTTCAAAAGTTTTGCCTTAGAGTCAGTGGAATGAAAAGTAAATGACAATTTTCATTGCGACGGTGGCTCTTTCAATCTTGGAAGTATTTTTATTTTAGCATGTCGAATATTGTGGAGATGTTGAAATATCCAAAAATATATCGAACGTAGAATTGGATTTAAAATCTTTTTTTTTAATTGTACCTCAGAAATTGCATGTAGACAAAAGCAAAAGCGATCAAAATGAAACCGACCTGTTCGCAATTCCGCATCACCGAAAACGCAGCGTTGTTAAGGCTAAGCAAATCGGAACAGGTCTGATAACACAGTACGACAAAATTAAGTTTTTGGAAAAAACCCGGGATGAGACCTTTAAATTCTGATAGAAGGGACTTCTGTAAATAACCTCATACTCAGTTTCTCAACTGTACTATAGGTTCGCGTTCTATGAGTACTTTTGTATTAGCAACACAAAGCGACAACAATCTTAAACAACAATCTTAATGGTTAAAGATAAAAATCTACTAAATATAGCAAACACAGACAGGGCATAGGGAACGTAATATAAAAAAAAAATGGTGTGAGTGTGGTCAACACTCACGAGGCATTGATGTGAAACATGCTGTATAAAATGTGCACCGCCTTTCACTTACTAGATATTCATAACTCAATTCTCGATAAACCTAAACCTAAAAACTAAAAACCTAAATCTTTAAACCTAAAACCTTGACCTTTATTCTAAGTCCTAAAACCTAAGCCTAAAACTTAAAACGTAAACCTCAAACCCTAATCCTTAATCCTAAAACCTAAAACTTAAATCCTATAACCTAAACCTTTATCCTAAATCTTAAAACCTAAGCCTAAAACCGAAACCAAAAAACCTAAAATACCTAAAACCTAACCTAACCTAAATCCTTAAACCAAAAACTTGAAACCTAAACCTAAAACCTTAAACCTAAGACCCAAAACCTTAAACTTAAAACCTAAACCTAAAACCTAAGCCTATAACCTGAAACCTAAACCTAAACCTTAACCTAAACCTAAATCTAAATCTAAATCTAAACCTAAACCTAAACCTAAACCTAAACCTAAACCTAAACCTAAACCTAAACCTAAACCTAAACCTAAACCTAAACCTAAACCTAAACCTAAACCTAAACCTAAACCTAAACCTAAACCTAAACCTCAACCTAAACCTAAACCTAAACCTAAACCTAAACCTAAACCTAAACCTAAACCTAAACCTAAACCTAAACCTAAACCTAAACCTAAACCTAAACCTAAACCTAAACCTAAACCTAAACCTAAACCTAAACCTAAACCTAAACCTAAACCTAAACCTAAACCTAAACCTAAACCTAAACCTAAACCTAAACCTAAACCTAAACCTAAACCTAAACCTAAACCTAAACCTAAACCTAAACCTAAACCTAAACCTAAACCTAAACCTAAACCTAAACCTAAACCTAAACCTAAACCTAAACCTAAACCTAAACCTAAACCTAAACCTAAACCTAAACCTAAACCTAAACCTAAACCTAAACCTAAACCTAAACCTAAACCTAAACCTAAACCTAAACCTAAACCTAAACCTAAACCTAAACCTAAACCTAAACCTAAACCTAAACCTAAACCTAAACCTAAACCTAAACCTAAACCTAAACCTAAACCTAAACCTAAACCTAAACCTAAACCTAAACCTAAACCTAAACCTAAACCTAAACCTAAACCTAAACCTAAACCTAAACCTAAACCTAAACCTAAACCTAAACCTAAACCTAAACCTAAACCTAAACCTAAACCTAAACCTAAACCTAAACCTAAACCTAAACCTAAACCTAAACCTAAACCTAAACCTAAACCTAAACCTAAACCTAAACCTAAACCTAAACCTAAACCTAAACCTAAACCTAAACCTAAACCTAAACCTAAACCTAAACCTAAACCTAAACCTAAACCTAAACCTAAACCTAAACCTAAACCTAAACCTAAACCTAAACCTAAACCTAAACCTAAACCTAAACCTAAACCTAAACCTAAACCTAAACCTAAACCTAAACCTAAACCTAAACCTAAACCTAAACCTAAACCTAAACCTAAACCTAAACCTAAACCTAAACCTAAACCTAAACCTAAACCTAAACCTAAACCTAAACCTAAACCTAAACCTAAACCTAAACCTAAACCTAAACCTAAACCTAAACCTAAACCTAAACCTAAACCTAAACCTAAACCTAAACCTAAACCTAAACCTAAACCTAAACCTAAACCTAAACCTAAACCTAAACCTAAACCTAAACCTAAACCTAAACCTAAACCAAAACCTAAACCTAAGCCTAAACCTAAACCTAAATCGCATCCTAATCCTCCTCCTCCAAATCCTCCTAATCCTCATCCGCCTCCTCCCAATCCTCCTCCGCCTCCTAATCCTCCTCCTCCTCCTTCAAATCCTCCTATTCCTCATCCGCCTCCTCCAAATCCTCCTCCGCCTCCTAATCCTCGTCCGCCTCCACCCAATCCTCCTTCGCCTCCTCCTCCTCCTCCAAATCCTCCAAATCCTCATCCGCCTCCTCCAAAGCCTCCTCCTCCTCCTTCCAATCCTCCTCCATCTCCTAATCCTCCTCCTCCTCCTCCAAATCCTCCTAATCCTCATCCGCCTCCTCCCAATCCTCCTTCGCCTCCTCCTCCTCCTCCTCCAAATCCTCCTAAACCTCATCCGCCTCCTCCAAATCCTCCTAATCCTCATCCGCCTCCTCCCAATCCTCCTCCGTCTCCTAATCCTCCTCCCAATCCTCCTCCACCTCCTAATCCTCCTCCTCCAAATCTTCTTAATCCTCATCCGCATCCTCCAAATCCTCCTAATCCTCATCCGCCTCCTCCCAATCCTCCTCCGCCTCCTAATCCTCCTGCTCCTCTTCCAAATCTCCCTTATCCTCATCCGCCTCCTCCCAATCCTCTTCCGCCTCCTAATTTTAATAATCCTCATCCGCCTCCACCCAATCCTCCTTCGCCTCCTCCTCCTCCTCCAAATCCTCCTAATCCTCATCCGCCTCCTCCCAATCCTCCTATGCCTCCTAATCCTCCTCCTCCTCCTCCAAATCCTCCTAGTCCTCATCCGCCTCCTCCAAATCCTCCTCCGCCTCCTAATCCTCCTCCTCCTCCTCCAAATCCTCCTAGTCCTCATCCGCCTCCTCCCAATCCTCCTATGCCTCCTAATCCTCCTCCTCCATCCTCCTAATCCTCATCCGCCTCCTCCAAATCCTCCTAATCCTCATCCGCCTCCTCCCAATCCTCCTCCGTCTCCTAATCCTCCTCCCAATCCTCCTCCACCTCCTAATCCTCCTCCTCCAAATCTTCTTAATCCTCATCCGCATCCTCCAAATCCTCCTAATCCTCATCCGCCTCCTCCCAATCCTCCTCCGCCTCCTAATCCTCCTGCTCCTCTTCCAAATCTCCCTTATCCTCATCCGCCTCCTCCCAATCCTCTTCCGCCTCCTAATTTTACTAATCCTCATCCGCCTCCACCCAATCCTCCTTCGCCTCCTCCTCCTCCTCCAAATCCTCCTAATCCTCATCCGCCTCCTCCCAATCCTCCTCCGCCTCCTAATCCTCCTCCTCCTCCTTCAAATCCTCCTATTCCTCATCCGCCTCCTCCAAATCCTCCTCCGCCTCCTAATCCTCGTCCGCCTCCACCCAATCCTCCTTCGCCTCCTCCTCCTCCTCCAAATCCTCCAAATCCTCATCCGCCTCCTCCAAAGCCTCCTCCTCCTCCTTCCAATCCTCCTCCATCTCCTAATCCTCCTTCTCCTCCTCCAAATCCTCCTAATCCTCATCCGCCTCCTCCCAATCCTCCTTCGCCTCCTCCTCCTCCTCCAAATCCTCCTAAACCTCATCCGCCTCCTCCAAATCCTCCTAATCCTCATCCGCCTCCTCCCAATCCTCCTCAGCCTCCAAATCCTCCTGCTCCTCCTCCAAATCTCCCTAATCCTTATCCGCCTCCTCCCAATCCTCTTCCGCCTCCTAATCCTCCTCCTACTCCTTCAAATCCTCCTAATCCTCATCCGCCTCCACTCAATCCTCCTCCGCCTCCTCCGCCTCCTCCGCCTCCTCCTCCACCTCCAAATCCTCCTAATCCTTATCCGACTTCTCCCAATCCTCCTCCGCCTCCTAGTCCTCCTCCTCCTCCTCCAAATCCTCCTAATCCACCTCCGCCTCCTAATCCTCCTCCTCCCAATCCTCCTCCGCCTCCTAATATTCCTGTTCCTCCTACAAATCCTCCTCCCAATCCTCCTCCCAATCCTCCTCCCAATCCTCCTCCGTCTCCTAATCCTCCTCCAAATCCTCATCCGCCTCCTCCAAAGCCTCCTCCTCCTCCTCCCAATCCTCCTCCACCTCCTAATCCTCCTCCTCCTCCTCCAAATCCTCCTAATACTCATCCGCATCGTCCTAATCCTCATCCGCCTCCTCCCAATCCTCCTCCGCCTCCTAATCCTCCTGCTCCTCCTCCAAATCTCCCTAATCCTCATCCGCCTCCTCCTAATCCTCCTCCGCCTCCAAATCCTCCTGCTGCTCCCCCAAATCCTCCTAATCCTCATCCGCCTCCTCCAAATCCTCCCAATCCTCCTCCGCCTCCTAATCCTCCTCCAAATCCTCCTATTCCTCATCCGCCTCCTCCAAAGCCTCCTCCTCCTAATCCTCCTCCGCCTCCTAATCCTCCTGCTTCTCCTCCAAATCTCCCTAATCCTCATCCGCCTCCTCCCAATCCTCCTCCGCCTCCTAATCCTCCTGCTCCTCCTCCTGCTCCTCCTCCTGCTCCTCCTCCGCCTCCTCCCAATGCTCCTCCGTCTCCTAATCCTCCTCCAAATCCTCATCCGCCTCCTCCAAAGCCTCCTAATCCTCCAGCTCCTCCTCCAAATCTCCCTAATCCTCATCCGCCTCCTCCCAATCCTCCTGCTACGCCTCCTAATCCTCCTCCTGCTCCTCCTAATCCTCCTCCTACTCCTCCTAATCCTCATCCGCCTCCTCCAAATCCTTCCAATCCTCCTCCGCCTCCTAATCCTCATCCACCTCCTCCAAAGCCTCCTCCTCCTCCTAATCCTCCTCCGCCTCCAAATCCTCCTGCTGCTCCTCCAAATCCTCTTAATCCTCATCCGCCTCCTCCTAATCCTCCTTCAAATCTTCCTAATCCTCATCCGCCTCCTAATCCTCCTCCTCCTAGTCCTCCTCCTCCTAATCCTCCTCTTCCTAATCCTCCTCCCCAAATCCTCCTCATCCTCATCCTCATATTCATCTTCATCTTCATCTTTACCTTAAGTTGTGTGGCCGGCCACCCAACTCCCACTGCACACCACCAGCCGCACATTCAAACCGAAAACAACAACACCACAAAATATGCAAGTCAGCGTGACGCGTTTTACCCCTACTAAAATCCTCGGTACCGAAATTAAAGATGTTTCACATCAAAAATCGCGTTATTCGTACAATTGGTTAAGATACCTCCAGAAGGGGTCAAACCTAAAGTCTTGCATATCTTTAAAAGCGCACGGTATTCACGATTTACGAAAAAACGGGATTACTCTACTTTTGTCAACGAATGGTCTTGATTTCGGTAGATTTTGAACGGATTTTTTCCGAGTGTGGGTGAATCTTAAAATGGTACTCCATCACGCGGTTTTTTAGCCGACGAGTACCATCTTTTGTGTCATCATAAATTTAGTTTTTAATAAAAATCTTCCATGCGGTTTTAAAGATATACATGAATTTGCGTTTGACACCTTCTGGAGGTACCTTAACGAATTGTACGATAAACGCGAGTTTTTGATATTACGTTCCTAGTGACCCTGTCTGTGTTTGCTGAACTTTGTAGATTTTTGGTCTGAACCATTAATAACTAAGTTAAAATTGTTGTCGCTTCGTGTTGCTACTACAAAAGTACCCATAGAACGCGAACCAAGGGTACAGAAAAACAGGTAGAGGTAGAAACAATCGGTCGGAAAACTAGTTTTAGTATGAAAAACCTTTTTCTTTTCAATGGAAACTTTGTAATCGTAGGTTTTATATGTTTTTTTATAATCCTACCAGTTTTTATTAAAATCGGACAACTATATGGTATAGCTGCCATACAAAAGATAGGTCTGAAAAACAGTCTTAGTTAGAAAAACTTTTTTATTTTTAATGGTAGCATCCTGCAATTTTGTATTTGTTTGTTTCTCGTGCATAATTCTACAAGCTTTTGTCCAAATCGGATGACTGTATCATATAGCTCCCATACGAACGATCGGTTGGAAAATGGGAAATAGAGTATTTTTTGAAAATATTTAAGCGAGCACTTGCAAGGGTATAAAAACTACGGCACAGACGAAGCTAGCTTGGCTTTCTCGTTTTTTAGTTTTTTACTGTGTAATAATTATAATTTCAAGATAGGTATAAGGAATTCATTTTGGGTAAAATAAAAGAACTATTTATCTATGCGATGGATAAAAACAAAGGTATACACTCAGCCAACAGGGTCAACGACCAGACAGCAATGATCAGCTGTTCGCAAAATCGACCTCGAGGCTGATTTTGATTTTTCTGTCCATTTGTGATTTCAATATGGAGCACAAGGTATGTTTAATGTGGTTTTCAACAATTTTTGTATTAAGCTCAAGATAACGTTAAAGCTTTTCTTGTTTACCCTTATAAAGTGTTAAATACGGCCCTCATCCACACTTAGCACATCTAAATTATAAATTATCATCACATATAAATAGCCCGCATTTAGGGACTGAATGCTTTATGTTGAGGATGCCATATCGGTAAAGCTCTCCTTGAATACCGTACTTTACAGGTTTTGGAAAAATTTCGCACTGTTTTCTCTTCGAACGTTTTACGAAAAACGTTCAAATCACCACAAAAAAAACAAGAAAGAAAGTCGGTCAAGCCCGACTATTGCATACTCTGTACCAACGAAATTATACGCTCAGCATAAATTTTGATGCTGCAGTAGCAGCTGAAAGCAGCGCTGATACTGCGCTGCAGCAGCGAACAGTTTTTAACTCGACAGCCGTTCATCCGATCTTCACCAATCCTTTGGCGGATCGATAAGTTATCTCGATTACTAAATATGTCTTGAAAGAACGAACCATCTATCTTAAAAACTGTGGGAGATATGTTTTTTTCAAATTGCGTGGGCGGGAGGGGGCGTGGTCAAAATTGAAAACAAACTTGATCTGCCTGCAGACATAAGAAGCATATGCCCCATGCATGTCAAACCTCTATCTCTTACCATCTCAGACAGACAGACGGATAGACGGCATGGCTCTATCGACTCGGCCGTTGATGCTGATCCTTCTGGCTGTTACATACTTTTGCACAAACTTAATATACTCTATGTACCTACTAAATAAAGAATAAAAAGAAAGAAATACAATTTTCTGAGTGAACACATGTTAGAAACAAACAGTCAACCATAATTTTATTAAAAAACGAGAGCGTAAGTTAAAGTCGGCCCTGCCCGACTTCGAAATACTCGTTACTCAGCTCAGCTCGGATAAGTATGCAACATTTTTTTAACTCGGCCATTTATTATCCAACCCTTTTGAAAATTTGTGAGATTGTAGATATTGGCCACATAGACTGCACTGTAAAATCTGAGCTCGATATCTTAAAAATTGTGGGAGCTATTCAAAAAAAATTTATTGCAGGGGCGTGGCCAAAATTTGAAACAAACTTCATCTGCCTACAGATAATACTAGCTTACATCTAAAATTTGGTTGCTCTAGCTCTTCTAGTCTCTGAGATCTTGGTGTTCATACAGACGGACGGACGGACGGACGGACGGACAGACGGACATGGCTATATCGACTCGGCTGTTGATGCTGATGAAGAATATATATACTTTATGATATCGGAGATGCTTCCTTCTGCCTGTTACACGACTTTAGTATACCCTTTTTACTCTACGAGTAACGGGTATAAAAAGATGTTCAATATGAAATATATTAAATGTTACAACGAAAAATATTTGATTTGATGTTGACCATCGTTAACAATTCGCTGAGTTCTTTACTGCGATTCGCTGCACTGACACACGCGTGCCTCATAGCGGAATCGGCTGAGACACCGACGTTTGTGTGTACGTGCCCGGGGTCCTGAGCTCAAATCCCAGTCAAGGGTAAGTTAACAAAAAATATAAGTTTTCAGAATAAAGAAGGCTGTGTCATGGTACTCAAACACTTCCCCTTGATGTTAATTTTTATGAAAAGCCTTTTCTAAAATTAAAGCAAATTTACCCAAGGCGCAAAAATATGGGCGATTTTCTTAATTCTAGGGCGATTTTGAGCTATTTTATAAAGAAAATTTTCTGGGTGTACCTTTTACTTTAATTATGAAGAAAATGTTAATTAAGTATGAAAAGTGTTTAATTTAAATGATTGCTGATTTGAATCTACTATAAAAAACTTTGATATTAAGTTGAAAAATATGTTCAAATTTATTACGAAACATGTGTAATTTTACATGTTGTTTTTCAAGTGTGTGCATTAGGGCGCACTTTTTTTGTATGGAAAAATTAAGGTCATACTGGCGCCCCCTGATTCGATAGTTTAAGGTGTATATTTAACGAAAAAAAAAGTTCAAAAAGTTATGATTTAATGGACGCGCCGGGGCTCCAAAGTATTTGATATTACTCATACGCAGTGTTGCCTTTCAACTTTATATATGTTTGTAGTTGGCGTCGACTTCAATCAAAATGTTTTCGTGTTTTCAAAAGGTTGCTCTGATTTAAACTACAGTGTGCAAAGCATAGGGGAAGATACCAAATAAAATAATTTATTCTCACTAACTTAATTAGTAAAAACAGTTGGAGGAATAAACATACTCTTAAGACTTTAAGCCACTTCGTGGAGGACTAACATGTTGCGCTGATCAAAGCATCTCATGTATTGGGATTTGGCCACTAAAAAGCATTTCGATGCTAGCCGGCACCTGCTCCTACTATATTGTTTAAAATCTTTTCGATATCCATTTCCCCAATCCCAAGCGCACACCATCGTTTGCTCTATATGTAGAAATACTTCCTATTTTCGGATAGCAAACGACAGCACAAGATGTTTCGTATGTCATATGTCTATATAGATCGCACTGATGTTACGAAACCTTAAAAGTGATTCCGCTCCCTATCTGTGCCTGATGACTGTGATACAAGCTTCCAGAAAAGCCTCATTGAATTAAGGGAGAGAAAACTGCGGGGGACTTGTCGACTCTCTGGCATCAGACAGCAACCAACGTGTGGGGAGATTCTTGATACCTTCTAAACATTAAAACCCAGATATACATATTTAATTAGAATCCCTTAATCTTCCTCTCCGCCAAACGTTGTAGGATAAAAATAAAAAACAGAACCAAGCAGCGCAGCAAAAAAAAACAACCAACGAAAACCAAAAACAAATTAGTTCGAAAAAAGATCTTTCATTATACTCTTAAAAAAAGGTTTTTTTTCGACAGTCTGGATACGAATTTCTGTCGTTTTCTCTTGGGATTGGAACGTTTTTCCAGTTAAATTTTTTTGCCACTGAACCTGGCCTCTTATTCAAGCTCATATTCAGAATCCACATCATCTTGTTCCTGAGCCTCAGTGTCCATTTCCATTTCTTCTTCCTCTTGAGTTTTTGGGTCCTTTTCTGAAGAATTCGGGCAACATGAAAGGTATTGCCTAAAGTGGTTTCAAAATCTCCTTGCCGCCTTCTGAATGTCTCACCCATTCTATATATGTTTTTTTTCAGCGCAGTATATTCCTGGTAAATTCCAACTATATCGTGGACTATGCGTCTTAAGCTTTTGACTGGGGCTTAAGCGTTCGTCCGTGGGCAACTACATTCGCACTTCCTTTTAGTGGCACAGATAGTACATCTCTTTTACAAGGCAGCCCAAATTACTCGACAAAAACCGGGACTTAAAGCGCCCACCAAGAATGCGTGAGGTTCATTGTCCATTTTTCTTTACAATTGGGGAATTTTAATATGAAAATCGAAATGGTTTGCCAGACTTTTAAAAATTTACAGCTCGACCCATGTAGCACAGATCTCATTATTGGAAATTCGATGTAGACTACGGGGCGTATAGGTAATATACTATATTATACTTTTTTGCAGTGTTGTTACATACAAAAGAGAAAATGATTTCTAAAATCAATGCTAGGGTGCTCTTGAAAATGAGAAACAACATTTTGTTTTTTAGCAATATAACACCATATATAATAGCAAAATCCAAATTACGAATTCGTTTCTTGAATCCTCCTTTTGTGTCTTTTGCTGTCCTTTTTTCATTCGAATTTCTTTTTCCTTTTTCATCCGATTGACTTGAAACTCGGTTTGTAAGCAAAGTATGCGAAATAATTGGACACGTGTTTTCCCGATTTCGGAAAATGCGCAAACAAGGAAAATTCCCGGAAAATTCGATATGCAAAAACCTATTTTTCACCCGATTCACTTGAACTTCGGTTTGTAAGAAGTGATATAAATTGAGATGTCATTTTCCGATGTTGGCACATTTGAACGTTCGGTCGGAAAATTGCAGGAAAATTCTGCGTGCTAAATAACTATAATTCATCCGATTGACTTGAAATTCGGTTTGTAAGGAAAGTAAGTGAAATAAATTAAGATGTCATTTTCCGATGTTGGAAAATTTGACCGTTAGTTCGGAAAATTCCCGGAAAATTCTGCATGCTAACAAACTATATTTCATCCGATCGACTTTAAATTCGGTTTGTAAGGAAAGAATGTGATATAAATTAAGATGTCATTTTCCGATGTTGGAAAATTTGACAGTAGGGCCGGAAAATTCCCGCAAAAGCGTCGGAAAAGTTTGTATGGGGAAAATTTTATTTCTCATCCGATTGATTTGAAACTCGGTTTGTAAGGATAGTAAGTGAAATAAATTGAGATTTCATTTTCCGATGTTGGATAGCGATAGCGTAAGCGTAATCGTAAGCGATAACGATAACGATGACGATAACGATAACGATGACGATAACGATAACGATAGCGATAGCGATAACGATAACGATAACGATAACGACAACGATAACAATAACAATAAAGATAAAGATAAAGATAGGTAGGTAGGTAGTTCCGGCTGACCCCAGATGGGGTCACACATAGACCTTAGGGTCCTTAATGAGGCCGGGTGATTATTTGGGTACGTTTGTCTTAGAAGTCCAGGAGGATTCTTGTTGGTTTGGCAAATGCCAATAACTGTTT